>JZLH01S0420161.1:2976-13597 GCA_001188425.1 Eucidaris tribuloides
CCAGGATAACTATAAACAACTATGCTAGTTGGCGATTCGGTTTGACTTTCCTCCACAATTCCATCTTTACACTTTACTCAAAATTTCTACCATTTCAAATCTACAGGGACCAACTGAATCAGATCAAGATCCATGGAATTCACAACAACTCAGTGAAAGTTTTGATTCCATCTTCAATGACAATTCATCAACGAGTTTCAAAGATGATTCACCTTCACGGACCATCAAAAGATTTGAGTCTTTCATTTCAGAGATTTCCTCAACTAACATCACTGAACCAGTCCATTTAATCACAGAGCACATAGGTATCTTTGATAATTTATGAAATGTTACCACATGTATTTAATTTGTATGATTTCACTCACATATTATCTATAATGCATTTAAAAAAATACATAAGGATTAACAGAAATACAGGAACAATCGCCAAAAAAATGAAGTACAAAATAAACAAAACCCATTTACCTGTCGACCACAACCTATCCAACAAGTACCACAATGAACTTAAACATATACCATATTATTACATAATTTCGAATTCTAGCCGCGAACCAGCAATTTTAAAGTAGAATAACAAATGGAAACTTCTACTATTGAGTATAAATCCCTCAATTTTATGGTCTTATATGCTTACACACAAACGTTAAAAAGACAACCTCATAACACTATATTTTTTAACATACAGTAAGAATAATAAAGTAAAACCCATAATAAAATATGAAAAAAATCAATCCATATGCGCTTTCACAAATTGCTGGATATGCAACCTTTGTGTGGTTATAATACTGTATACAATATGCGCCAGAGCGGTTCAGTTAAACACAATAGGCCGAGTGATTGCAAAGAACTATTTGCGAGGGCGTAGCCCGAAGCAAAATATTCATCATCACCGAGGGACCAAGTTAAACTAAGCCTCCGAATAAGGCCGTACATATTGTTAAAACACATTCAATACATGTTTATGATGGTTAAAAGATCAATAAATGTAACCCTACCAATAACGTTCGAACGGAACTCGCGTAACACTAACGTTAATCAAACACGTAAGACAACAATCACATTAAATACACGTAAGGAACACAGCAGCGTTGCTACCGATACAGAAAATGCTTGTACCCCCTGACATTAAGAATATAAAAACAAAAATATTTGAAAAGCACAGAAGGTATCGGGATTCGAACCCGGGAAACACGCGCGATAAACACGCTATCCATGTAGCCACACAAATAACTTCGACAGCCAGCGTGTTCTTAACCTATATGAACAAGAGTCCGAAGTTATGCAAATAAAAAGCGTCGGGCGTAATGTTGCTAACCCTGAATCACACTCGTCAATTTTAGTCAAACAATTAATCATTAGCCCAACTACACCTCCGATGAGGTAACGGCGACACGAATGACCAGATATTGACATTTCGCTCCCGCATTCGCAACAGCCCCAATCGGTACATGTATAGCTCAGTCCTGCGCTGCCACCGCGCAGGGTCGGAGCGGCACGACAAAATATAAAGGTGGGGGGCGGGCGGGGGGGGGGGGGGGCGTTAAATGTGAAAAAAACAGGCATATTTAATGAGTAAAATGCATAATATCAAGCAAGGGAATACATACCTCCGATCAGTGTACATTATGCACCATTTAAATCCTAACGTGCCAGTCGCTAAGCATCGGCACGCGAAATACCAGATATTCGCTCCCTGCATTCGCTACTGTGCAATCTGACAGCTAGCATAGCATTAGCACTGCCGCTGCCACCGCCAGGGATCGAAGCGCACAGAAAATATGTGAAAAACTAGACATATAATAGTAAAATGCATAATATCAACAGGAATTCAGTACCTTTCCAGCGGTGACAATGCAACCATGAAATTTCATAATAAAAACTCACATTCCTGGCGTTTAAGTGGTCTGCGTGAATATCCTCGCAATAACCACGCAGAGCTACCTCGTGATTGGTAAATGCCGACAGATCGAAAATCGGAGCAAAATCAGATGCGAAAAAGTACTATTTACGGCTTTAAGTACATTTAACGGCTGTTAGCACTAATTACGGCTTGGAAGTACTATTTCGATCCGAAATAGACGTCTCACAGACTCGCGCCGTAGGTGTTTATATCACATTGAATACTTAACCAATCATGAACAAGAATATATGAAGCAAGTTAAAAACCTAATATTACTGAAACCAAATTGCAATCTTTACAAAGAAATATTGAACCCATTGGAGACGGTTTGATTTTGATATAACACGTATTTTCTAATTTTCTTTAGACCCCAACACAAGATTTCTCGTAGTCTCCAACAGGTTTAAAGAAGAAAAACTCTGCCAGAGAAGTCTTATTTCGGAACAGATACCTTGATGTGCTCGAATAAGAATTTCACCCTTTCCTCCCAGTAAATATGAAAACAATTAAAATAAAGACCTACATGCACATCAGAAATTTGTTTTTGGACAACAATGTATGTATTGCTGATTATCCAGAAAAGATAATTCATAGTTGCTAAACACCTTTACGATTTCGCAACGCACAAGCATTTTATTTGGGAAGTTTCATGACTCTGTTCTTTAACGTAGTCCACTTCTTTTTTCCTCGTAAGGCTACGTAGCGTTTTGTCAATGTGTATGTCGGGTCATTTCCATCATTTATGGACAAATCCTATCGAACTGACTTTTTCTCCTCAAATTCATACATTTTTATTATTATTTTATACTTCAAATGATAAGACAGATTGGTTAGTAGAATGGAATCAAATACGAAAACAGAACCTCACAAAAACACTGAAATGCTCATGAAATTGGTAAAAACAGTAAACTATATAAGGAAGACATTTACATAATTTGACATTGCAAACATATTACTAGTGCCCTAGTGCATCAAGAATATTTACGCTACATGTCAAATGACGTTTAACATCTTTATTATGTAATTATTTCAACAGAACTTCAAGTAATAAATTTTGATGAGATTCAAGGCGTTCATGAGATTCGATTCGGAAGGACAAATAACTCCGAGTCTCAAACGGAAGTCAAAATCCCCAACAGCATTCTTTCAGGTAACACTTCAGTATCAAATCCCGACAAGAAATCTTCGAACTAGCTCTCAGCAGAGCCATTGATAGAGAAAATTTGGCAAAACATGACATATGTTTTCATGTGATCACAAGTAATATTAATGTTTTATGTAAGAATCCATTGTTAATCGGTTACCACATGATTTTAGACACCATGCACCCTACTTGAAACCAAGTCGGCCAAATTATCTCTGGTTCTCAGTCTGTATTATCGCCGAAAAATGTATTAAACGGTCAATGATTATCGCACCCAATTGGTAGCAGTATCGGACTTGTGGAATAATCACAGCGTGTAAAGCAAGCTTGCAAGCTTGAAAGATTTTAATGTCTTCTGAAGACCCATGTGTTTAAAATTCATTGTGTTGTACATATCAAACATATATCGAAGTCGTCAAATTTAGGTCGTACGATTTACTGATACTCCATTTTCTATAAGACTACGTGATGACGCAGGTTGATTCTATTTAATGAAATTATTACATTGGAGGATATTATGCATAAGTTTAAACCTTTTATCAGACAAAATTGTAGCAATTACGAATTTAACAGACCTTAAGTTCTTTCTTTCTAAAAACTTTACATATACAGAGGGGAACACGTCTGGAGTATTCGCCCTCATCAAGGGAGATTTGTTTGCAGGGGACAACAGGTACAGTGACGTTATGGTTTCTTATATTCTGATCATTTTCATATATATATATATATATATAAATTCCATACCTTTTGGGCTTCCCGTCGCAACCAGCGGTCTCACGAACAAACGATCCTCAGGCAACTGACGAGTTTGGTTGTCCTGCAAGGACGATGGTTTCTTTCACGCTCTGGTGGTCGTGGGGTTGCTGTGTCTACATTTCGATACAAGTTCGGATCGGCGGTTGAGTGAGTTGTCTTTGTTGTTATAATCGATAGTTTTTCTTCTAGGCAGAGATTACATATGCCGCTTTTTCTTTTGAAAGTGTTTGATGGACAAAGCCAGTCTCGCTTTTATCGCATTCGATAAAGTAGACTTTTACCCTTCAATCACGCAAGAGCTACTGTCAACCTGTCTTAATTGGGCTAAGAAGTACACACAGGTAACAAAAACCGAACAAGACACAATACTACACACCAGGAGAACCCTCCTTTATGATGATGACAATAGACCATGGGTCAAAAGTGAGGCCAAGCGAGAATTCGATGTGTCAATGGGGGCATTCGATGGTGCGGAGGTTTGTGAACTTGTCGGACTGTACGCCCTCTCCCTATAGCCAGCTCAACACGCACAGCGTCGGGCTCTACAGAGACGATGGTCTCGCCACCCTCAGGAGACCATCAGGCAGTAGAGCCGACAGAACTCGAAAGGATCTCATCAAAATTTTCCAAAAACTCGGTCTGCAAATTACTGTGCAGGCTAATCTTAAATCGGTAGACTATTTGGACGTAACGCTAGACCTCGAAACTGAATCCCATCAGCCATATCGTAAACCCAATGACACCCCCCATTTACATCCAACCACCCCCTCCCATCATCAAACAAATACCGTCACCATACAGCAAAGAATATCGTCGCTCTCATGCAACGAAGAAATCTTCCAAAAAGCCGCCCCTCCATACAATGAAGCACTGGAGCATAGCGGTTTCGACAATGACATTACATACACCGAAAACACACCGAACACACAAGAACAAAAGAAAAGAAACCGGTCCAGGAAAGTTATTTGGTTCAACCCCCCATTCAGTGCTAATGTGAAAACGAACATAGGAGGTCAATTCACAAAAACACCCTCAAAGTGAGCTACAGTTGCATGAAAAACATGGATTCCATAATACAATTACACAATGTCAGCACCCTCAACAAAGTCAACTCCAACACCCAGTCATCGAACATGAGCTGCAATTGTAGATATAAAGCTGACTGCACCCTGCGGGGAAACTGTCTGACCCCCGCCGTCGTGTATAAAGCTGAAGTATCTCATCATAATACCACAAAAACATACATTGGAAGCACCGGAGGCCCGTTCAAGGACAGATACAGAAACCATACGAAATCTTTCAGACATCAAAAATACGAAACCTAAACCGAGCTATCATTGCATATATGGAACCTAACTATAGAGTATCAAATCAAATGGAGCATAGTACGTACATCAAACACCTTCAAAAGAAAAAGCGGCATATGTAATCTCTGCTTAGAAGAAAAACTATCGATTACAACAAACAAAGACAACCCACTCAACCGCCGATCCAAACTTGTATCGAAATGTAGACACAGCAACCCCAGACCACCAGAGCGTGAAAGGCAACCATCGTTCCTTGCAGGACAACCAAACTCGTCAGTCGCCTGAGGATCGTTTGTTCGTGAAACCGCTGGTTGCGACGGGAAGCCCAAAAGGTATGGAATTATAACGCTCTGCCCCAAAGCCATCGAGCATATTATCGCTGGCGAGTCCGAGCTTTCCATAATTAATAATATATATATATATACTATAATATATTATATATATATAATATATTAAATACAGGTGGCCCAGAAAGAATCGCTACGAGTAGATCGCTATTCTTCACCATACGGCAAAATGTCATTAACATTTATCATTGGTAGAACATGTCTTTTCCAATAAAATACACGCAAGATCATTCTGCGTCTCCGCTTGCCATCCAAGAGCAAGCCGCGATGACGATGGAGATGTAGCTCGCATCGCTTCTTTATAAAAGGAGGGCATCCAGCCCTTTGGTGCGCGTTGTTCGTAGGCAAGCTGAGTATTATAAATAAAGGACAAAAAGTCATTATTACCATTATTTTGGCATAAGAAGACTTACTCATGTGACTTTTGAAAAGTGGCATTTTCACTTAACATGCTACTCATGCATGCAACCACACAACGACCAACACATTTGCACACAGAAGTTAGTCAGAGTGTAGAACACTCTTGCCAAATTATTGCACAAACTTGTTGTTAAAAAGATATGGTATGTGAAAAGGGTATACTTTTGTTGTGTTATATAAGTGTCGTTGGTGGTGTGTGTGTGCTGTGTGTGTTGTGTGTGTGGTGGTGAGTGTGAAGGTTGTGTGTGTGTGTGGGGTGGTGTTGTGGTGTGTGTGGTTGTGGTGGTGGGTTGGTGGGTAAACTAGCTATATTCTTGCCTAGCCAAATAGGCCACGAGAAAAGGACATAAAAAAAGAAATACCAACAACAGCTTTGCATATGAAGAAGTACGACTTCATCAATGCAATGTCAGCCCCAACCAAGAGCAAATTGACAACGCGCGTCTTTACAAAATTAAACTGAAGAAAAAAAAAGAAAAACATCAAATAACACTGAATTCTCAGACGAGTGCAAGTGTGTGGTAGGTATTAATGTGTATGTGTGGTGGCGCGTGCGTCGCGTGCGGCCGGCGTGTGCGTTGTGTGTGTGTGGGCTGTGTTGTGGTGTGTGTACGTCTTTGAAGTTTCTGGCAATGGTAGCATCAGAACGCGCCGGTTTTTTTTTAATTACTTTAATTATATTTTACATGCATGTTGCAGAATTCAATTGATGTGAATGTTCTCAGACGTGGGTGTGTAAGCAATGTGTGTGTGTGTGTAAAGTGTGTGGTGTGGCATGTCTTGGTTGGGTGTGTTGGTGTGTGTGTGTTGTGTGGTGGTGTGTGGGGGTGGTGTTTTATCATATAGCTGGACAGCTCTTGCTGTCCTCGCCCGTCAGAACGTAAGTTGTGTAGCGAACCAATTGCAGGTTTTCCCCGAAGTCATTGAATCCTGAGCTGCAGAAGTATAAGATCCAAGATCCCTTTCCTGAGAATGTAAATTAAATGTGCGCACAAAAACATGTTGAACATTTTAGAGTCTAGAAATGGCCCCCCCCAAAAAAAAAGGCCAAAAGCAAAAACAAAAGAGATAGATTATCTGCTAAACACTTTTATCTAAAAAAGTAGTAAATTCTGAGTCGGATTGCGAAATATTGCTTCGTCAAATAGATTACAAATTTCTTCTGTTTCACACCAACCATCATAAACCCGATATTCTGTAATCGAGCTAGAGGCAACACTCCCATGCTTCGGAAACGTTACCAAAAATTCCCGTATGGCAGTATTTATACCTATGCATTAAACGCAAGTTTAGTTTTGTCGATTTCTTTAAATGAAGACATGCCCAAAGTCATGTCACACCAATAACAGATCGATGTCTAGTTTTTTTTTAAATAATGATGAAAAAATCTCAAAAAAACTTGCGCTTTAATATCAGTTTACTTACGCTTCACAATAAAGTTACTTATCGCCGTTAAAAATTTCTCCATTACACAAAAGAAACTAATTGCGTGCATCCCCTCCCGGACGTCGATTCTAGCTCATTCCACATGCCCTATTATCTTGTGCATTACACATATTTTTTATTTTCCTAACTAGCTACCTAATCCGCTATCTAAGAGTCTGTTGAAGGTCTAACAATGATAGTCTCACAACATTACTAAAACATGCTTAAAAGGTGAAAACTATCACCACGCGAATTTGTTATCCACTTCTCACCAAGTCCGTAACTTGACAAATCCCACCAATTCACTTTGATATTAATCCATACATATCTGAAGTGGCATCAATATTTCAAGTTTTGTATATTCTAAAGTTCTCATTTGCTATCCACAGTTATACGAGTCTATATTACAGTATTTTACAGCGGAAATCAGTTACTAAACATACTTTATCGAAGATGGTACATACGTATGATAGGACGCATGCAGAAGTATGCTGAAAAACCCGGCAAGTAAAAAATTCATTACATATAAGTAGATATATATAATCAAAAATCCTTTACATTTTATGCAGATTGGTGCAAATGTCCAACACAAGTGTCCTTTTGAAACAGAAGAGAGACAGAGAGAGAGAGGGGTGTGAGAAGGGAGAGATATTTCAAAGTAGCTTCAAACTTGTAGTCCTGTTTGTGACTAACTACGTTTAACCAAGTAGCAGATTTGGGACCGATGAGAGACCACGGATTACTTCACTGTGTTTTTGTAGTGCTTTGGTACTGCTCTTAATTATTTAGACCAATACTGTCGATTTTACCGTAACATATTTCCCCCAGTCCATATATACTCACTGAGACGGTATTGCATAGAACAGTCCCAACGGTGACTACAGTTTTTTTTTCGATAAGAGCAATCATACATTAGTCACATTGTTCAAATAAAACTTTTGTTCGATAACTTATTTCATCACGAACCCATGTAAATCAGTGATTTTTTTTAATAACGAACAAGCCACAAAATGGGCAACACCCGCCGCATATGGGTAGGGGCCGCCACCCAGTTTCGAAATAGAGCCTAAATTATGTTTCCGCAACATGACGACAACACTGTTCCATGTTCAGAAAAAGACGAAAAAGATCACAACTGAAAATCTATCAAGAAACCAATTTACCCAGTCTGGTAATCAAAACCTATGATAACGTTAAATCAAGAAACTTAGTAGCTAAATAAACAAAGAGCATCGTGAAGCCACCAGGTTTGCATTAAAAACTGCCCTGTTTTGAAAATAAATTCAATCTAAAATCTAAACAGTGCATGTGGGTGTGATAAACACAATTTTGTTTTAATGACAAATAATTCCCTTTGTGATCATAACACAACAGTTCTGACACAAGTGAGTAATGGAAGGTGACCACGAAAACGTCACGACCAACAAGACGTCACTCCGTGTCCTGCAATCATCTGACCAGTTTGCCATTTTGATGCTGACGAAATAACGCAAGAAGTTTCAATTTCTTATAGTACGAATTTCAGCCCTTTATACTTTTAAGAATCTATAATGCTAATAACGATACCAAACAATAACCATTTCCTTGAGAGAGAGAAAAGCAAATCGTACTGTGTGTGTGTGGGGTGGTTTGTGGCGTGCGTGTTGTGGTGTGTTGTGTGCCTGTGTGTGTAGGTGTAGTAAGTTATGTATGTCATTGTGTGTAAGGTGATGAAGTGTGACAGTGTTCCTCAAAAAATGTCAAGGAAAACCGCCCTCTTGCATCAAAAATACTCTGGACATGATGCTTGTACACCCAACGTCAAGAGCATAGTCTAGCGTTTAAATACCGTTAATTGTCAATTTGCTTGTCTTAACTTGAGAAGTATTTACATAGAAAGGTGACATCACAAGTGCCACTTTACTAACAATCCCTGTAAAAGTACAGCAATGTGATTCCACCCTTTGTTATTTACAAGATATCCGAGATAAAACAATAAATGAACAGAACAAATGCAATTGAAGCTAAGGCTTGCCCTTGACGTTGGTGAAAGCACATGTGCCAAGAGTAATTGTACATGCCAAAGGGCGCTCACTGCACATTATTTGAGCATGCGGCAGTAAGCGCTCAAAAAGTACAAATGAAAAAGCGCCTCTCTGACAGTTTAAAAAACCCCCCCCAAACTCCTTGTGACCAGCGCGGTCCTAGACAAATTTAGGGAGGGGCTACATGGGCTTGAACAAACATCCGAGGAGAAAAAAAAAAGCGAAACCCCCGCGGAAAGCGGGGGGGAGGTGGCGACCCCCCCCCTCCCATTTTGAAAATACGCATACAAAGACTGATTGGCAGGTAAATAAACAAATTTAAAAGGTTAGTTTAGACATTATATAGTGACTATTTTCAAAAGATTGCAGGGAATTATGTGAAACGATTTGGCACATACTTGCAGAAGCGAAACCTGCGAACGGGGGGGGAGGTGCGACCCCCCCGCCCCTCCCACGTAGAACTTTGAAAATACCATACAAAAGACGATATTTGGCATAGATAAATAACACATTTAAAAGTATCATTTATGAACATTATAGGGATTATTTTCAAAAGATTGCAGGGAAGTATATGAAAACTGTATTGGGCAGTCATACTTGCCGAGAGAGCGAAAACCCTAACACGAACTGGTGGTGGGGAGGGTGTTGACGCTCCCCCCCCTCCACGGTAAGAACTCTTAAATACGCATACCAAAAGACGTGATTTGGGCATGTAAATAAACATTAAAAGGTAGTATGTATGAACAAGGGATATTTCAAAGATGCAGGGAAGTTATGTGAAACGTATTGGCAGTCCCATACGCGAAGAGGGAACCTCCGAACGGGGGGGGTGGTGGGAGGGGTACCCCTCCCACGTAGAAATTATGGAAATACCATAGAAAAGACGTGATCCAGGCCATGTAATTCCTATATGAAGTATTTTATAAAGATGATAAGCAGATATCCAACAAGATGTAGGGCCTACAGGAAAATGGAAAACGTAGTGATATCCAACTTGAGAGGACGACGACCGGGAAAAGAAGCGGAGGAGGTTTTGAGGGGGCCGCTCCACGTTAGAAAATTTTTAAAAAATATAACAGAAAAGAGGGTTTCTAGGCCATGGTAAATCGAAATTAAAGTATATTCACTGAACGTACAGGATTTCAATAGGGGGGGCAACTGAGATCGACTAAGAGAAGGACATACCCCCCCCCCAAAAAAAAAAAAAAAAAAACAGCAAACAAACAAAACAACAGGGGTCGGAAGTCGGTCATTGTTTTTCTTCATTTTTTAAATTCAATCTTTTTTGGTAGAACTGG
>JZLH01S0420161.1:33521-45010 GCA_001188425.1 Eucidaris tribuloides
GTGACTTTCGTTGCCCAATTAATCTTCGTCACTGGTGTGGAATATGCTAAACATACGAAGGTACGTAAACAGATGCTGTCATTAATGTAATACATTGTTCAATTTTTATAAATTTCAAACGTCATCTTATAAGTCCCGATTCAACAAAACTATTAATGTTTTTTTTTTCAAAACAATCGACAAAAATAGTCTCAAAGTACAGGACGCATTTGTGATTTATACATCGTTATAATGTCACGTAATACAGTTTGCGAGACGACATCGACATCATACATTGAACCAAGTCTTCTTGCTTTCGCTGTGAATGAAGGCAATACTTCTTTTTTACCTCGATTGTAGACGCTTCGACTTTCTATTTTTATGAAACAATCATCTACAGTATTATGTTGACATCATGAAATGTTGTTATGGTATCTGACCATTTAATAAGTGATACCTTTAACACACAGATTCTTTGTGGCGTCATTGCGGGTGTTCTCCATTACTTCTTCATGGCTGCCTTCACCTGGATGCTAGCCCAGGGGTTCTACATTTTACTACAGCTCGGCTACAGGTGTTTCTCTAGATTGAGAATGTCGGAATTACACTGGGCGATATTAGGGTGGGGTATGTCTAATTTTTGTTTTCTATACGGAACCAACGATGCAACAATTATATATTAATTTGATAACAACAAAAAATCGTAATAACAAATACCCGTGAGTCTTGGTTTGTCAGAATGTGGATTAACCTTACTACTACCACTCGCAAGTGTTGAGTAAAGACTTCAGAAACCTCCCTGATCATTTAAACTTAAGTAAAGTGTACACAATGGTACTCTTTTCTCCAGACGCACAGTCTTCAGTATATTGATATAAAAACAAGAAAAACAATTCAAGAAATGAATTAGTAGAAATGAAAACAAAATGCATATCTCAATATTGTAATTGTTTGCAACATTGATTTCACCATTTTCACTTTTACGACACACAACCACAACACACACACACACACACACACACACACACACACACTCACTAAAACGCGCATTCACGTGCGCTTGAGCAAAAAGAGCGTATTTTATCAATTTGTTTCAAGTTGCTATCCCATTAATTCACAATTCTCATTTGTCAGGTTTTCCCGCAATCATTGTTGGAGTAACTGTTGCCATAGACCGTGAACTGTACACAAACGGTGAATAGTAAGTATAATACAAATGGAAAGTATTGTTACTATACTTAGGGTAAAATGGGGTAAGTGGAACACTTAAGCTTAAATGAGCTCAAAGCAAAGATATTGTATATATAATTTAGAGAAATTTTACCATTAATTTAAACTATGTTTCATGATGAACCTTTTAAACTATGCTGTGATCAAATACCATAACGTTACCAAATAAAAAAAAATGTTTATTGGCAGTGTTCCACTTACCCCAATTCGTACCCAACCGTGGGGTAAGTGGAACAGTGGGTGGGGTAAGTGGAACAGGGTTTTATTTGCTTACCGGGAACCTGTTTTTCGTAGCTGTTTACATTTAATACTGCACTAGTTGCCTTTAACATAATATTTTGCAACAAATAAAAAAATAATACAGAATTGTCATTTTTATGATTTTCATTGTGCAATGCAACATTCAGGATTTTTCTCCATTTTTTACATCAACCTAAGTCAAAAAGTGGGATTTTAGGTACAAAATCCATTATTTGTCATCAAATAGTAATTTGAAATATGTAATTTTATATTCAAACCTCGGAAAATTTAACAAAGTATGTAATTTGATATTTAAACCCGAAAAAAATAATTACAAATGTGTTTAAAAATCAAATTCACTTACCCCAAAGGGGATCCAGTTGGGGTAACTGGAACACCCATGTGAATAATTACCTCATTTTCATGTTAATTTGCATAATTTTCTCTGAATTTTCGCTATTTACTTCCATTTTTGCATTCATTTTATCGTAGATAACAAACACATTTTCAATTTTTTCTGTGACTCCAAGAAATAAATTCATAGATTTAGCATTTTTTGCCCTTAAATTAGTATTATTCAATCAACTTTGGCCTCCTTTTTATGGTTGGTATCGAACTTTGACATTCGCAACTGATCAATTCATGCGCAGGTAACCCAGTTTTGGTATGAAACGAAAGCAAACGTATGGCATTGGGATAAGTGGGACACTCGGTAGTATATTGCCAGATCTTATTCTTGATTGAGGCCATTATATTGTCCGTGTTCCACTTACCCCACTGTTCCACTTACCCCAATTTACCCTATACTTACACTAATATTGTTGATACATTTTGTGTAAAATCATGCTGTTATGCTGTTATCATTTTTTAATACCTTGTACGACGATTTGCAAGGATAACTTAGAAAGATACACAACATCACCTTCACAAGCCTATTCAGACCTTTCGTTTTACATTGTCATTTACGTAGTTGCTGGTTGTCTACAGATAAAGGTGGAGTGTGGGCATTTGTTGGTCCTGTGGCGATCATTCTATTGGTGAGTTGATAAAATAGATATGTAGGCTAACATTGTGGAGCTTCAATTTAAAAAAAAAATGTCAAGCAGTGATATCTGAGCTACGTAGTAGTGCTAAAATGGACAAATAAACACGCTACAATACAAAGCTTAGAAAGTTATGCTGCCACTGGCAAGATATGCATGAATAAGCAATTTCCACTGCGCCGGAGTATAAAATAGCTTAGATCTACACACATTTAGTCTATGGGAGAAAATGGTGAATCCGGTCAACCTGGATTTTCTGCTTTTTTTTAAATATTAAATAATCATTTTGAAATACAATTCGCAAAAGCGAAGTGACTTTGTTGAATGTTCCTAACGATTGACAACAAGTTGTAAACGTGAAGTGGGAGGATAACCAAATTTTGAAGACTTCATAAAAAATGTAATTGCTTTTGTATCAGGCGTCACACGGACGTAGTTTTGATCAGTAATCACCATGATATTTTTTTCCAGATCAACGTGTGCACGTTTATCTGCGCAATGAAGGCGTTCACTTCGGTTAAAGCGTTCAAGAAGAGATCTGAACTGGATAAACTAAGGTGAGGAACACTGTGGTTATTATTTCTTGGAAGTTTTTAAACATTATGTCTGTCTTTATATATGTATACATGTATGTGTGTTTGTATATTTGACACATTTAAAACACGCACACACGTAAGTCTTTCTGTCTCCCTCTCTCTCTCGCACACACGCACACACACGCGCATATATCAACAAACAAACACATAAATATATGTATACATACGTGTATACATTGATGTACACAAAAACAATAAGTAGAATCGGAACATTTATTTAGAAGAGCAAATATGCAGATAAGTAGTTGATTATTTACCAGGAAATTAATAAAACTTTAACAATCGAAATTTGGCTAAAATTTATGATAAAACGTTGATGCAATGCTTCTATCTGTTTCCAGGTCGACTTTGCGAGCGGTGGCTGTCCTCTCTCCTATTCTTGGTGTGACCTGGATATTTGGATTATTCGTGGACATACACATCAGTTTCCAGTACATTTTTGCCATCCTAAACTCACTTCAGGTATGGTAATCGTCTTTAAATTAGGATAACCTGTAAAACACAAACAGACACACACACTCGCGCGCGCGCGCACACGTACACACACACACACGCGCGCGCGCGCACGTACACACACACACACACACACACAACACACACAACACGCACACACACACACATACACACACACACACACACACACACACACACACACACACACACACACACACACACACACACACACACACACACACACACACACAGAGTAAGTGACTAAGTGGGCATGAAGTGAAATAGATCATTGCGATTGACGCTTATTCAAAAATCAACAATGTTGGCACAGTATCTAACAGCTCATAATCACATGAAAGTACTTACACGGAAATGTATACCTTTCACAAAAAAGTAACGCAAAGAATTTTTCCTGATAAATAAAATTGTATTCCAGACACCAAGTATGTGGTGTAATTGAGCTTACCTGTTTTCACCAATGTTTTTAATTTTTTTTGGAGTTTGGTTCGGAATTTGATGATTTTGAAGTTTGTACACTGGTGTAAAAAAAAAACTAACAATCGCAAAAAAAAGGCATCTGCGGTCAATTCAGAGATTTCAACGGTCGGCCTGGTGTGCACGTGCAACAGGCACGAGACCCTTTGTGTTACCTTTTTTGACGGTTATTTCATTCGCCATAAGGATTCGTGCTTGTAAATCATTCTACATTATTGTTAGCAACAAATGCCAACGATGTTTTAGTATATATTTTTTACAGTATTTTTTTCCTTTCGTTTTAAAAAATCACAGGGATGTCTCCTGTTTATATTTCAAGTTGTGATGAATGATGAGGTAAGACTGCAGTTAACTTAAAAAAAAATATGTCAAGGTATAAAATATCCCTAATTCATTACCTTTTATAAAAGTTTGTTTGTAGTCTACAAGCCCGTAGTTAGGACTTTCCATGAGGGGTGCGCATGTTATTAAAAAAATAAATTTCTATGTCAACTTGTTGATTTTTTTGACTAATGACAAGGTATCAACTTTTTATTGTTAGAGAGTAGTGAAGATAGTCATAAGAAAACATGGTAAATGTGGTGAATGCTCTATAAATCTGAATCCCGGTTAAAAGCATCCAGATTACACCTTTTTACGTTATACGTGATGTCATGTTAATTAAATGTTGAATTTAGTTGTTTGTTATGGCTGTGCCACACTGCGCCGTCTAACGATTCCGTCTGCCTCCGTCTAAAATATTTACCTCAGACAATGTCAGACGGTTGCAAATGGAATACAATAGAATGGAACAGAGCGGAAAAGCACCGTCTGTCAACGTCTAGATACGTTTGTAATCCAGCTGAAAAACGAATCAAAAAGTCCAATAAACGTTTAATAAACGCACGCGTTCGTTTTTCAGACGGAATCGTTAAGGCCTCGTCACACTATGACGAATTGGCATTGCGTATCCATTGCGAATGAACATTTTGACATTCGTCGGCACACGCTATCAATTCGTTTGGGGATCGTTTTGACGTCGTTGCTATCCGTTTTAATACGCAACAGTTCGTTGTTCGTTCCGTACGCTGAAAAATTTTAAGCATGCTTAAAATTTATCGACGTATGCCAAACGTACGAACCATTCGCAGCGCGTACGCTCTGAAGTTGCAATGCAAGCGTTTTATTCGTTAACAGGACGGAAGCGGTAAGTCACCAATACATTTCCATTGATCTACCATTAGTGAGGCCCTTTCTCCGCGAACGTTTTGCGTGATGGTAGCGAATTGAAAAATTTACTTCTCAAGTCTATCCATGTTGGCTTATCATGCTTATGCTAGATTGTGCTTCATGTATCTAGTGTTTGTATGTGTGTGTGTGTGTGTGTGCGCGCGCGCGCGCGCGTGTGTGTGTCTGTGAGTGTGTGCCTGTGTTTGTATGTGTATGTGTGTGTGTGTTTGTATGTGTATGTGTGTGTGTTGTTGTGTGTGTGTGTGTGTGTGTGTGTGTGTGTGTGTGTGTGCGTGTCTGTGTCTGTGTCTGTGTGTCTGCGCAAGAAAATTGCACACCTTACCCCATAGGATTTGATGCTTAAAATGTGTATAGGGCCTACATGTACTATGAAAATGTCTCTGGTAATAGATGAAAATTGTTGTTATCGAATTCGGTATAATTATATTCATTCACACCGTAGGGGAAAATCTTCTGTTCAAAATACCAGATTTTATCAGATTTTATTCTCCGGAAGAAAAAAGTTTCATGCAACACCTCCTGATCAAAATATTTTGTCCATTCCTCATAACAGTTTTACAACACTGTTTAAGAATACAAATGGGTGAACATTCTACATTACTCAATTCCCAGATTTTCATAATTGATCATAAAGAAAAGAAGATATTTGAATTTAAAAAAATCCCTATTTAGTTACCATGAAATTTAATAAGTTTATTCTTTTGGGACAGTAAAATCACCAATGTACAACACGTTAGAAAAAATATGAGCTTATCATTACCTTAACCGTTGGCCAGATTTCAGGTTATTACTATTCTTCTCACGCGAATATTAAATTGGGGTAAACGTTGCCTTTCATGTCAATTTGCCCTGGAATTATACCATACAGGCATTTTTATCCACATGCTGCTCTCTACCCAGGTGTATAAATGGGTACCCGGTAGGATGGGAATTCGGAGAGATAATTTCAAATTACCGCTAGACAGCTCAATCACATCCTCCCTTCGTTCATGTTCATTCTTTCTGGTCAGAGGAGTTGAAAGCTGTTTATTATCTATGGCTTTCACATATAAATATTCTGTAGCAATTGATTAATATCCTTAAATGGATCCAACTGATTCAATGGCGGCAATTTTATCTTCAATACTCGCCCTTAAGCCACAAAGGACTGCATAACAAGGAGACGTGAGACGGCTGTCTGTCAGGTATACGTTTGGAATTCGTCGCCGCCGCGAAATCAGTGGCCGTTCGTGGCTAGCGTATAGCGGCATTGGCGTTTGGGCGAGGCGACGAATCCGACTTCCCTGCGGATACAGTTTTTCTCACTGTTCTCTTGTTTTAATTTATTGGTGAATTCATATTTGAGACTTTAAAAGGTATTGTTGTTAATTAAATAACATACTTCAAAAGCTTACTTTATTGAT
The DNA here is from genome assembly GCA_001188425.1 of Eucidaris tribuloides. Taxonomy (NCBI): domain Eukaryota; kingdom Metazoa; phylum Echinodermata; class Echinoidea; order Cidaroida; family Cidaridae; genus Eucidaris; species Eucidaris tribuloides. The sequence goes on from JZLH01S0420161.1 coordinate 40,191, forward strand.
CTTATCTATGGACAACAATAGAAGAACTCACAAAACTTTTTCTTGATAAATATGTTATACTTTGTGTCTTGATGTTAAACAGGCCATAACTCTAAATCTTTACAGTAACACTCAGAGCAATTGCATGTCTGTGCGGCATACTCATGTGCCGTACCCGTGATTTGTTCTGTTCACATCGCTTCACACCGCTGTTTTCATGTTGCACCATCATCGTACATTGTCTTCTGCTAAGTATGTCTTTTATTTAAATGTAGAACAAAAGCTACAAAAATATTCTTTCTATTGATGCATTGAAGCCATTTCACGACAATTTATCACGGTTTTCATGGTTTCTTTTGTCAAAAGATACGATTTAATCGGACGTACAAGAAGCAAACACATAGGCACACAGAGGGGTCGATCGGGGGTGGGGGCATACATCGATTTGTGCCGCTCTAAATAAATTTGACCAACGTTGAAAAATTCATAATAATGCAATGTAAATAAATGTTTTTTAAAAGTAGTTGATAAGCACTGCTATAACATTAAATCATGGCATAGAAACTCACTCTAAAATCATTACCAAAATTGTTTATTTTGCGCGCTGGAGCGCGGCCGAAATTTGGTACTTTTTTTTCACTTTTGCCCCCCCCCCCCCAATCGACACCTTGCGATCGACGCCCTGGTAGCACAAGTGTATAGTGGGAGTTAGTAATTTTCGTCAACTCGTACGAAAATCCCATCATGTCATATTACTGTCATATAAATATCAAAATGAATGAACATGAATTCGTATGAAACTGTTGTGATGTTTTTTTTCTCTTACTCAACATAACTAGTTGTATATTAATTTCATGATAATAAAGATTATTTTCACCCTTGACTCATTGTTTGAGATGCACTGTATATGTATGGCAAATGTTTTATAGCAGGACTGCGAGTTTAGTGTGCGCGGTTTTGGTGTATGTGTTTGTCGAGTGTGGGTGTGTGTGTGTGTGTGTGTTGTATTATGTGTGTGTGTCCGTGCGTGTGCTGTGTGTGTCTAAACATGTGCTATGTGCGTGTGTGCTTGTATCTCCTGTGTTTGCGTGCGTGTCGCGATGTGGTCGGTCTGTGTGCCCCTATATGTGTGTTTTGTTTGTTCCGATATCTAATTTGTCGAACGCTCGCAATTAAGTCGAGTATACTATTTTGAATTTACAATCGGCCGCCGTAATACACTATCAATTGTAGACGGCACCCCTCGCCCCACGAAATGTTGCGTCATGGGTGGGGGTCATTTACCAACAATAATGACGCAGAGTACCGTCATGGAAAGCATTTTGGTCCGTCACAGCATGGTGAATGGGTGGCGTGCAGATACTCTGCTATACGTTCTAATAGGACGTAGGCCAGTGCATCTGTAAGAAAATGTCCGTCAGTAGTCGAGACACACAGGTGCGTCCCATGGTTATGAAATCGCTCACGTTGACAAGTGACCTTCATTCCCGGGGTCCGCAGGGGTGCGTCTTACAATTGATAGATGTTATAATTGTGTGGGACTTAAGTGTTTATATCTATTGTTTAGGGTACGGAACCGGAACATCGTCACGAATCTTATCCGAATTCAAACGCTAGGTGATAAAGAGCTAAGAGAGAATTTCAGAAGGATGGAATACAGAGTTAATACAACGGGATATTTGTGTTTGAGTAATTTTCAGTTTATCTCTTATGTGGAGCTAAGGCAAGAGCATGTTGACACGCAGGTATATGCCAAAACATCATACAATGCATAACATCGTACTAGAACACCCGCCCCCGCAAAAAAAAAATACCTGAGAAAAACTTCCAAGGTTGCCATGCAATAATACAGCGGCGTATAACCTCGTGATTTAAAGAAAAGATAATAAAAAGGGACTGGAGCTAAAACTTCTTGAAGGTACTCGATTGATTCATTTTCAGTTTTCTTGTTGTAGGCAATGCTCATGAACTTAATTCATCAGTTATCAGGCGAATACCGTGCATAACAAGGTGAGTCAGACTCACCTTGATAGTACTAATATTGCCATAGCAATTTGTATAATGTTTAATTGTTCGCTGTCAGTCATCGCACTATGTTCGGCAGGTGAGCAAAGGGTCAATGTTGATCGGCTAGTGTGTGGTCTTTCGAAGCTTAGAATCCTCGTGATTTTGTGTGCTGATTGTGGCGTGTCTCTTAAATTGTCGGTGAACGAGGCGCATAATTGTAAACAAAAATGAATATTCGTTACTTGATACTCAGGCGTGTATTCATCTCCATCTCACTGTACCGGGTATTGACATTCTATATGAGAATAATTAATGCATTACAATTTATAAAAAGAAATCGTAGGTTTTTTATGAGCAAAGCTCATTCAAAATTGAATAATATAACGACATAACATATACATATGTCTCCAACGTGTGTCAAAAATAACTGGTGTTAAAGTTATTTATCATTTGGTTTACTCTAAGTAGCTAAAGTCGGATGAAATCAAATGAATGAATTTAAGTTTCAGACACTTGACCCCAAAACCTTTTTTGTTTTTTTTTTTTACTAACAATCCACGAAGAGGTATAATAAGGCATCTGATAAAATGACTGACCCAATATCATTTTTTCGTGACATTTTCAAATTAAATGGTAAACTTTTAGTTCGCATTACACAACATGACTGATAAAACAACATACAACTTATCCTAGTCAATACTGAACTACATAATTATTTGGCTGTGTAAAGGTTAGCAATTTTGGTCAAATATATACTTTGTAATTCAGCTACTCAGATATTTTATATTACCATACTAAGGCATGCTCTACTGCAAACGAAATTAATATACGACAATTAAAAATTACAAACAGGAGATATCAAATAATTGCGAAATAAACCATTTTTAAAACATGTATGATAACCTTCGTTCACCGCTTATATTTAAAATAAATGACAATTTTCTGAGTTTTAAAGCTTTACAATATAAATATGAAATGACACGAACTATTAATAACATGCAAGATTGATCGCTCTGAAACTCTCCATTTGGGGGAATTATTCAAAATGTAAAACATTTTCTATAGGTCATGTAATCACCAGCTACAACACTTCTTCGATAATTTGAACATCAACAATTTGTTTAGCTCTAGAAATTTGTTTTTAATGGTTTGATGTATTGTTTTCTGATGTCTGGGGTGACAATAAAATACTTCCTGATAATTGACGAAAAGATTGTATGATTGACGAAAACTAAACTGGGCTTTTTTATATTTTATTTCACAGTGGCAGTGTGTAATGTCCAGCTTCGGTTACTCTGATACTGGTAGCCTATCGATGTGCAAATTACATGAAATTTTTTTTTTATTTTTATAGACACTTTTCAAGTAAAGTGAATGCTTGGGAACATTATTCAGTAGACGACATGGTTTTGTTGAAGAAGAACAAAGGCAAATTACGTCCAAAATTGAAGACAAGTCTACAATTCCTTCAACCATGTATTTGAAGGAGCACCTCATCAGACTTTCGACACGTTTGAGTATATATTTCCAAGGCCGTTTTGGGCTGTTTGAATTGGCTTCGTGTCTGCGGCATATACATTTGTATTATGACCGGCGGTTCGCATCCATAACCAAATTCTCTCCGACGATTACGTCAGCACTTGTTTTGCAATTCTTGCATTCATGGCACATTAGACCATGAGCACTCGTGACGGAGATGCAGCTTGCTTGTGAGCTCGCGTGTCTATCGATCGACAGTGTCATCGCTTTTGACCAGGATGCTTACGTGTTTATCGCCTGATTTACACAAAACCACTCCTGGAATAAACGTTAGCAGTTGAGTAAACAAAATACACATGTTTCTTCAGCCAGTAAACATAACGCACACGACTGTGCGTTTACGATTGTATCCATGGGACGTGTAATTTAGACACTGCAGCAATCAAAAGGATAGCATTCGTGACGAGACGGGTGGGGAGCTCAGGCTTCCCTAGCCCTCCCTGAGGCTTACGTCCATTGTTTAGCTATTTGTTTTACTGTACTTTGTTTCGGCCTGGGGTGATGTCAGGGTTTCAACATGTTTCTTCGAAATCGTTGAATGCACAGCAGAACGAATCTATACAAATGCAAATAATATATTTGTCACGCAATAATCAGTAAATTTTGATAATCTAAAGGCTACTGTCACACTGCCCGTCTAAGACCCCGTCACCTATGAGAATTGGCATTGCGTATACCGCGAACGAATTGAAAAATTCCCAATCGCCAAGCATTCCAGCGAATTAATTCCGTATGGGTGAATTCACCGAATCGAAGCGTACTGCAGCGAATCAAAACGAATTAAAAACGTTCCATGTGCACCATTTCATAACTTTATTACTTACAGAAGCGATCCTCTGCTAATCCGAACGACCTAACGAGATTTGGCGTATCGCCAGCGCGTAGCAGTCTGCGAATTCAAGTCGATCACATGGTGTCTGTGTGCATTTAGGTTAGCGAAAATATATCGTCTTGAGACTCAGCGTCTTTTGTCCCATCATTTTTGAGTTTGGGGTACTAATTTCTCCAGTATGGCGAAATCCAAGATGACAAGATTTGTATTGTAGAGTATAAAATAGGAGAACCAAAATTACTCATATAATAATAATAATGAATAATACATAATAATGGCGTAATGGGTCTTATAGTCGCTCACACAAAGTTCATAGCGCTTACACATTATTATTAGCCGCCGGTGCACTGGATACATTAATTCATCAGCACTTTATAGTGGTCACATCTCCCTCACGCTGGGGAGGCATTCTCAGTCCACGGTCGCCATTTACAGGCGCGCACATGCTATGATTACATTCAAC
>JZLH01S0420261.1:11432-21439 GCA_001188425.1 Eucidaris tribuloides
AGGGTTTATCCTGAATCAATGTGCTTATTTTGTTTGTTTTTTGATTTCACAAAATGATAATTAGCTCTTCTTTGAGACGTTGCTGAGGTTCAATCCTTTTGCATATCAGTTGAGAACTTCTGCCAGCACCGGTTGTGAGGCATTAAAGGTTGATTATAAGAACACAATTCTTGTGCGCAAATGATTATTTGGTCGAATTGCCACAAAGCCAGCGGTGTGCTCACTCATGCGCCCTGAAACACTTTCAATACCAACAGATGTCATCAGATAGCTAAGATCCAGGTAAAAACGTTCATATCCAAAAATGATCTCAAAATCAAGAAAACCAATTTTTAATAATTTTTTTTCTTAAGTGTCTACTTTTTTTTGTATACACGCTGTATATACATATATATATATATATATTTCTTTAATGCGAGGCCACAAAACACTACTCCAAACAGGAGTGTGTTATTAAAAACAGAACCAACACACCATTCTTCATCAGCAGCCAGAGTGTGACACCAGATTGTTAATAACTCGATATCGTTTCTGATATCAGACTTAGCCCAAAATCCCATCTGATCCGCGCTGGACGAATCTCCGTAGTCCGTCACTAACCTTCTGTGTCTTTAAATAAAAATGAAAGTCGCGTTTCGTTGAAACGCCGTTGCAAGACATTACATTTAAAACCCCATTATAGTCCTTTAAAAGCAGTACTATGCTATATCATTAAAGAATGTTTATAATTTGGCCCGTCCCCCCCCCCCATTTTACGACACGATTAAGCAATAAGCCTAAGTTAATTTTTATAGGGAATGTGAAAAGAATCACAAGAAGACTCGGGTAGGGATCAAACCAGCATGGGGTCGTGGGCTCGGGCCCCACCCGCGTCAGCCCGTCATTGATTTTTTCTTTCACAGTAACTCAAAATGTTTTCAGTTGAGTGCTTAATCGCGTCGGGAAACGCAAGAAATAACTTTCTCGAATAATGTGCTATCGACGCCATAATAAATTCTTTATTATGCTACTATTCCACTATTCTTTAAAAAAAATGTAACAAAAATTCATATACAATTTACTTAAAATGTGTGTGTGTGTGTGTGTGTGGGGGGGGGGAGTCAAAATATGTTGGGGTCCTCCAACATTTTAAATTTTCAGTGATTTCTCACAATTGAAAGAATTTCAGGACGAACAATTTTCAGGACATTGATAGATCGCTTAGGTGTATCTTAAAGCACAATAAGATTAAAATTATTTTTCCAACCATCACCAATACCATACTTCGCCTTAAATATACATGATTGAGGCCTGTCAGGTAGACCGGGAGGGTTCTTGCACTATTGGACATTAATGTATGGCATCACGCATCATGAGAAGTATTAAAAACTCCAGATATAATTTCCACAAAGGTCAAAGGAGTAGAAAGTTGTTCACCACTTCCCCTCGACAAAATCCCAGTTTGTGATGTAAATAAAACATCAGACCAAGAGCAAATAATGGGTGTGGAAATCAAATGAAAGCTTTCAAAGGTCATCACTTCCAGGTAATAATTAATAATTTGTACTTAATACTTGTAATAACAAATAAATACTTTCATCCGTTCAGATGATCATAGAACAAGAAATTTAGCTTGTAAAAACCGTTATGTATATACTAGTTTGGTTAGATTTTGTCCCCCCCCCCAAAAAAAAACAACAACAACAAAAAAAAACTAAAAATAATATACTATATATATATATATATATATATATTGCGCGAGACAGGGGCTTTCGAAATTGTACCACAAAGGTTTACGACACTTGATTTGTACGAGACTCCGACGACTCTACAAAAAAAATCTCCAATTTCCTGTCGTAGACTGTTATTGGATTGCCATACAGGTGCTTAAATGACCGATTTAAAAAAAAAATAATCATAGCATAAGCGCAAAGTAGTCTCCCAGTGCAGTGCTAATATGCGTATACGTTGTTGTGGAGGTCTCGTGGTGTAGTGGATTGTTTTCTGACTTTCACGCGTGAGAGATTGGTTGATTCCCGCCGCCGGGATTTTCATCCTTTAGCAAGGCGATTTATCCATATTGCTGCTTTGGACCTAGGAGTGAAATAGGAAACTGCCGACCTGTTGGAAACTGGGATAATTGCAGGGACCTCTGGAAGAACAGGTTTTGTCGCCAAAGAGGCTACCCTGGGTAAATAAGACGTTATCAGTATTCTTGGTAATCGGTTTTTCATAATAGGCCAGCTTTTGCCTCACCCAAATCGCTATTCTCGTCATGGCAACCTTTGTGTCCATTTGATGCGTATTAAGTGTAAGTGGGCCTGCATATTAAACTGTAAACATATTGCAACTCTGGTAAAATACACACACTCTAACACGTCACACGTCGCTTGTACATATTGTACACGTGTGCCACGCCTTCGAAAGAGATGATTGACACATTTTTCATTATCATGTCTACCAATTTGATGTGGCTTTGTGATGACGGAAAAATGACGAACACGATAGCGCGGATCTGCGTAAGCACATCATCCATCTCTTGAAAACGGGTTTGCACAGGGTAATTAAAAACATTTCAAGCTACTCCATAGTACAATGTTAGCACTTTGCTTTCATGTCAGTTCCCATTGTTGTGTTCCCCTTTTAGCAAACCTGTCGTGTAAAAGTTAATATCAAGCAGATTACCGGACTTTCTTGTTTGGGGCATGACAACTGACATGCACGCAATAAATAATGTGACTGATGGTGGTAAAAGTATCGGGGGCATTCAACAGAGAAGCAAGAATTAAAAATTTATTATTAATGCGGTGGTTTAACCGACATTTGAAAACGTTAATGGACTTTTACTGAATGAGCTCAATCTTCATCGCAAGAATAGTTCAAAGATACTGTCAGGTCCAAAAATTGGTTCTGTTGTTACAAAACTGCTACTTAAGACAGGCTTTTGACTTCACGTGACTGTTAACCATGGTAAAAAAAATAACTTCAGCCCAATTTTCTTTTTCTGAGCTTTTACACAGAAGTTGCATACACTTTACGTATCCAATCGACGTAAAGAATTCATTACACTGGAAAACAAACGATGACCATTATGCCGGTTAGTTATTTCATATTTCTAACACCAAAATCTGACATTGTCGTTTTGTACTGTACATTTCTCTGAGACTTTGGGTGATTTGGATATTTTATCCTTATTTTTGGTCAACGCGCTAGTTATTTCAGTGGAATACTGTTTAAGTGTGCCCTCCAAAATTTAAAGAAATCATTTCGGCTGTGATTTACTTTGAATATACGGATTAACTTTAATCGACATCATGGAATTAAATTGTTCCACCAGATACGATTCATCAATCTATTCAGAGTTTTTCTCTGCTCTTGCGGTCAGCATCATTCCTCTGGTAACAATAGGTGTTATTGTAAATGCCGGAGTTATATTCGCCGTCTTATGCTGCAGAGAAATGCGAACTACGATAAACTACATTTTTGTTAACTTGGCCATCGTTGATATGTTGGTATTATTGAGCGATTGTTTCTTAACAATGATCCCCAAGCATTTTGGCTACGATTTGGTGACGTTATCAAGACTCTGTGTACTCTTCGTGTTTTCAAACTGGGTAAGTGACAAACTTTTTTTGACTATGAATCGGGATAATATAATTTCCACCTAAACTCTGAACGCAATACACGCACATTCCACACACACACATACCACGACACACACACACACACACACAGCACACACACACACACACACACACACACACACACACACACACACACACACACACAACACACACACACACCACACACACACACCACACACCACACACACACACCCACACACACACCACACAACACACAGATGTATAGATATGTAATCAATACCAGTGCAATATTACTATTCCATTTTTTTTTATATATTGCAAAATTCATACAGGTCAGAACTGTTTTTAGCTTCGAGACTTAGAATGTGATAATATTTACTGAAACGTATTCTACAGTGTTTCAAAAAAATGGTGCAAGTGAAAACCGCCCTCTTTAGCAATTGAATTAAATACCGTTAGTTTTGTTTAATTTGCGTGTCTTAATCTTGAGATATGTTAATTTGAATAAGAGAGGGTAAGAAATGGTTGTTGACAACATATCTCGAGATTAAAACAAGCAAATTGAACAGAGCAAATAGCATTTGAAAGTTAAGACTTTCCCCTTGACCGTGATGTAAGCATAATGTCACTAGAGTATTTTCTAATTGCCGAAGAGGGCGCTTTTTGTTTGCAGAATTTTTTGAGACATGCTGCAGCACGTCTAAAGAAGTTGTTAAAGTGTAAAACGCCCTCTTTGACAGTTAGAAAATACTGCTGTGACACATGTTTACGTCAACATCAAGGACAAAGTCTTAGCTTTTAAATGCTGTTTGTTCTGTTCAATTTGCTTGTTTTGATCTTGAGATATTTTGTAAACAACAAAACGGTGGAATCACAACCGTGACACTCTTACTAGAAGAGGGCCAGATGCTATACTGACTGTTGTAAAAGTGGCACATTTGTGATCTTACCTTTTCGTAGTTAATTAAACATATTTCAGGATTAAAACAAGCAAACTGAACAGAACAAACGGCATTTGAAAGCTAAGACTATGCCCTTGATGGTGATGTAAGCATGACGTCACAAAAACGTTCTCATTACCAAAGAGGGTGCTTTTGACTTGCACAATTATTTTGAGACACACTGTAGACGTCTGTTTATTCATATCTCTCTTTATTTTGTCAGTATTTACCAGTTAGTAGATTATGTGATTATCTGTTTACTCATCATGATGTACTCCGATATTCAAAATAATAAACAACCTAATAAAACATCAACTGGAAGACAGAAATGCATGAAACTTTCACAATCATGAGTTTTTTCTTGCAAACATCAATCTAAAAATAGACTCCGTGTTAATTAGCACTGTGCCTCCCATTACTCTACTCGTCAACTTGCAACACCTCCATTCGTCCGTGTATATATACAATAAAAACACGTTGATGTTCAAAGTTTCACACTTAATGATGAAAAAATTCTAACTTTGCCTTAATGTGCGTGTTTGAGACCCACAATGGTAGACTGGCAGGTTCCTTGCACTATTGGAAGCAAACCTACACATTGATAAGTCCAAAAAGAGGGATGCAAACATGTGTGCATTATTTGTACTTATGTAGCTTAATGCACGTTTTAGCAATCAAAGGGTGCTTTATTCATTAAGTTTCTGCCTGCGTTTCACATAAGACTGAACCTCCTTTTTTTGGTGAATATCGTTTGTATAGTACCATTAACGCAGAACCTGCTGAGAACCAAGAAGGGCGCTATCATTATACAAAGTCAGTGGCGTTAACACCCTTCTGGTTGTCAATGTATTTTGCGTAAACGCCCTTCTGGTTCTATGCCGACGATAATATCGTTAATTGAGTAATAGATATTTATAACGAATATTCGATATATCTTGGGGACATTACTTTGAACATCAGGCAATATGGCGACCCGGTTTACTACATGAATTGATCAGGTATAGTGATTTAAAAGTTTTAACAATTGTTAAAATTTTAAATAGCAATACTCAATTTTATAATATTCATTGTTTTCAAAATTGAGTGTCTCTTTTGCGAGCCTAAACTTTAACATTGTGCAAATTTCAGAACCTTTAGCAAAGTGCAGGAGCTAGAAACGCAGGTTTAGTGGAATTTTAGTAAACGTTAGACTTCGATTTGATTTTTTCTGTAGTCACAAAAATTCTACCTGTCTAATAGTCTATTTACAGACAGTGCATGCATGGAGGTCTTACATGGGCAGTGCCACTGAGAGCAAAGTGGAATAATGTTGTACACGCAGATGACCTTGCATTTATTTTGTGCCTGACACATGCCAGCACAGACGTAGGTCAACTGTCTAGTATTACAAAAGTTCTGTAATAGGCCTGAAGTGAAATTTGAAACTGTGTGTCTAAAACTTACACTACACAACTATTGCTTTTTGGCTCATTTTTCAAAATCTAGGTAATTTCTGATCTTCAGTTTCACAGGCAAGTGCTTTATACAGTAAATAGCCTAAAGACATAAATAGCTTTTTGCTGTGTTTAGGAGGTTTGCAAGTACGATTCCCTACCTTTAAATTTTGAAATGATAACTGATCAGGTCATATAGTAAACCGGGTTGTATAGCATTTTATACAGCGTTTTTACTGTGAATAAACAACAGATCGCCGAAAATAAACACTGAATTTGATTTTATTTATCTATTTTTTGGTTCAATTTGATGTCAATGCACTTTGTGGTCTTTTCGTATTCTACAGATGATAGGACAAGCGGCATCTCTGACGACCGCATTCCTTGCTTATGATCGATATTGTCTCATTGTTCATCCTGTGACGTCACTGCGTACACGTAATAAGGGACGAACCATTGGAAAGCTGGTTACCACATGGATTGGTAAAGATTGATTTCTGATTACAAGAATCAGGTGCATTAAAATAGCATCTATAAACCCAGATACATAATTAAATTTTAGAATGTGATGTATTCAGTTTTAGTACAAGAATCCTATTTATTAAAGTGGAATGAAACCCAAACACCGATCTACATTCAGATGGTACAAAACAATAATAGTAAGAAATTGGTGAAAGTTTGAGTAAATTTGGCTGAACCGTGCTAGAGTTATGACTGTCCAAACTTTTTTCAATTCTTATTACGAAGAGTTCTGAAATCGGTAATCCTGTCACTTTTCGTAATAAGAGCGTGGAGAACTCCCCATTGCTTCTGCACATAACTTTTAACAAATTTTCAGCTTTCTCGAATGTCAGTTGAATTGAGAATGTGAGTCACTTCTTTCATAAATATATACACGAGGAGTCAGTTTTACTGCTACATAATTGCACAACAACCAAGAGAATACAAAATAAGAAAAAGGATGAGAATTTGTGTAGAAAGTAAATTGGAAGTACTCCATACTCATAAGGCAGAGTTGCCAATTGAAAATTAATCCATAATAAGTACTACGTAAATTTTGAACATCCATAACAGTTGAACGGTTGGGCCAAATTTACTAAAACTTTTACTACTTTCTTTTTTGTTTTTGTTCCTTATTTTTTTAGAGAGGTATACGTCTGGGTTTCATTCCCCTTTGAAATAATATTCATATTCAAAATGCTCATATTCAATCTAGATGTAGAGAGATACATTAATTTGCGACTCTATAATGATAAATATATTAACGACATTTATGAATACGGCCTTACAAATTTAAAAGTATCAAACACAAAAAACCCTCTCCCCCATGTAAATGTGAGTAAAACAAGGAAAAGGTCAGTTTTGAAATTTGGTCATATAAAAGTTACCATTCTCAAATCCAGTATTCGTATATATTTTTCATCATTCATCACATCTCAATTACTGTTGATCATGCCTTTGGCAGAAATAATCAGGAAAACACGTTGTCAGCAGGTGTTATTTACATGGAAGTAGAGTACAGCTGGGGTAGATATGAACTCTCTAAACAATGTAATTATGTTTATTACGAAACTTTGTTAGTCTCTCACACCCACACGGCTACCTTTGCGTATATAAGTGTTACATGATGGATTTTATGAACTGCAAACATATCGATGACCAATTACCAATTGGTTTTAGATGAGACTAATTGCCAATTGGTTTCAATTGGGACCAGTTATTACCCATTGGTTTCTACTGGGGACCAATTACTATTGGTTTCAGATGGGACCAATTTCCAATTGGTGTCAAATGGGACTAAATACCAATTTGTGTCAGATTGGACCAACTACCAATTGGTTTTAAATGAGACCAATTACCAGTTCCTTTCAACTGGGATTAATTACTAATAGGTTTCAGTCAGGACCAAATGCTAATGGGTTCTATTGGGACCAATTGTTTCATTTTCCATAATAATCTACCAAATGCCAACTTATCGTCTTGGGTACCTGCTAAAACCTACGGGAAATTTACATTTTCGACCACACATGTAATGAGGTGCGTTTAGTATGATTGTTATAATAGTGGGCCATTGGCGTAGAACAATTTCAAATTTCTGTCGTAATTGTCTCCGTTCGTCACAAAGTGATATGATGACCTGCGTTGTCACAATATTATTCCCTACAGTTGCAGCCTTGCTTCAGTCACCCCATGTATTCATATCGGGTGTAGACGAATGTGGGAGGTGCAGGGAGTTCTTGTATCATCGGGATTATATTGGCATGGTGGTATTTTACGTCTACCAGGGTTGTGTCGACGTCTTTCTCCCGCTGATCACCGTCATCTGTTGCTACGTACTGATATGGAGGAGGCTGAAAGCCAGACCGGTCCCGGGCAACAGCTGCCCACCGGACCTGCAACGTCGACGGTGTGAACGCAGTCTGAGAAAGATATTAATGGTAGTTATTTCGTTTGCAGTTTGTTGGATGAGCGTACTTACTGTCCACTTCTGGTTGGCGGTGGATCGTTCTCTCGATGAGATAGACCCGTATTACAGCCTTCTACACAGCACATTTAACTGCATCTGGTACCTGAATGCAATCGTGGACCCCTGTATTTATGCCTTTGCGGGAACCGGTTTTAAACGGCGTTTAAGAGTGATGTGTTCTTGTCTCACGCGATGTCGTGGAAGTCGATCTCAAGTTCAATCTAGGCGTCAAAGAGAAAATATTGACTTGAATGAACTTAAGCGAATTTGATCCGAAAGGGGGTTGGCAATCAAACTCTTAAAAACACGGGGTCAGGCTACCTCGAGAATAGGGTCTTTTTGCTAAGGGACACACCCGGAGAAGAGTTAGATATGACCCTGAATTTGGCAAATGTGATCCAAATCCGGATCAAATTGTACCCCGTTTGCGGGCTTGAGTCCGTTTGGCCCGTGATTTAAAGAGTGCTTGTTGATTGGTAAATATGGGATGGCATATTTTGTCACATTTTGATTGGAAGAAAGATAATGCAATGGACTAGGAGGACAAAATGTCATTACGACAGAAATGGATATCATGGAATAAAGTGGACATAATAGCAATCGTGGTAATGTAGTGATAATGGTAAAGTTATGATTTATATTAAAACGTGCATTGCTTAGAATAATAAAAGTGTATTTTCCCCTTTTGGGGGGCAACGAAACCAGCAACAAGAGTAGAAATAGCAGTACTAGTCCATGGTTACAGCCCATGATAGGTCTGAAGATGGCGGCCATAGTTTGGGCGTCTAAAAATCTTCTTTAGATTGTTTTAATTGTGCAAAATGAATTAAAATAAAGGGAGAGGGGTATGGCTAAGTGCTCTAACTGCAATTAAATGCATTAAATCGGTTATCTTGACATTTAGGCCTAGATTAATTCGTGATTCTTGTCTTTGCAGATACGCCGAATAGTAGTTCTACATTAAGTTCTGATCTATCATACACCATCGATCATTGAATGATTCGCCCTTGTGCATTATTGTGACACCGTAAAGGCTTGCTTTAAAGGCTATAAGGACATTTAAATACGTGAATTTTCATTATTTGCGATATAGTGGTCTGATAAATTTCGTTAAAAAGGGAATGATTCAATGCAAATCATCCTATTGTTTAATGAATGAATAAGCGTTCTTCCCATTAAGAAGGTATGTTTCTTTTTGACTGATAAACTTGTACTTTAAATGACAAATTACGGTGACCTGTCACCGCGTTACCCCAATAAAGTCACACATCTTATGAAACATAAACATAGAACGAAGAAATACTTTAGGTGGAAAATATAAATATTCAACTTTTGCAACATGTGCAGGTCATAAAACTTTTGATTTATGAGGACACTTCACTTTCATACTTAACATAATTTCAGTATTTCGCCCTTTCCTTACTTTCGCTTGTGCAACTTTATCAGGGTAATATAGTGACGGGTCACATGTAATAGGAATACATGATCCTTAACATATCCTATTATGGAAAAAATGGCAAAAAGTGTTGATTTTTTGGGGGGTGGGGGTGGGGGATGTGTTCGTTAATGGCATAGTAAGTCT
>JZLH01S0420261.1:21993-34863 GCA_001188425.1 Eucidaris tribuloides
AATTCTTACACTGGAAACAACAACGATGACCATTATGCCGGTTGTTAATTTCATATTTCTAACACCAAATCTGAACATGTCGTTTTGTACTGTGCATTTCTCTGAGACTTTGGTATTTTGGATATTTTATCCTTATTGTTGGGTCAACGCGCTAGTTATTTCAGTGAATACTGTTTAAGTGTGCCATCCAAAATTTAAAGAACTTCATATTCGGCTGTGTTTACTTTGAATATACGGATTAACTTTAATCGACTATGAAAAATAATTAAATTGTTCACCAGAAACGAATTCATCAATCTATCAGAGTTTTTCTCTGCTCTTGCGGTCAGCATCATTCTCTATGTAACAATAGGTGTTATTGTAAATGCCGGAGTTATATTCGCGTCTTATGCTGCAGAGAAATGCGAACTACGATAAACTACATTTTGTAACTTCGGCCCATCGTTGATATGTTTGGTATTATTGAGCGATTGTTTCTTAACAATGATCCCTAAGCATTTGGCTACGATTTGGTGACGTTGATCAAGACTCTGTGCTCTCTTCGTGTTTTCAAACTGGGTAAGTGACAACTTTTTTTTACTATGAATCGGGATATATAATTTCCACCCTAAACTCTGAACGCAAATACACGCACACACGCAACACACCACACACACACACACACACACACGCACACACCCAACACACACACACACACACACACACCCACACACACACACACACACACACACACACACACACACACACACACACACACACACACCACACAACACACACACACACCACACACACACACACAGATGTTATAGATATGTAATCAATACCAGTGCAATATTACTATTCCATTCTTTTTTATATATTGCAAAATTCATACAGGTCAGAACTGTTTTTAGCTTCGAGACTTTAGAATGTGATATAATTTACTGAAACGTATTCTACAGTGTTTCAAAAAAATGGTGCAAGTGAAAACCGCCCTCTTTAGCAATTGATTAAATACCGTTAGTTTGTTTAATTTGCGTGTCTTAATCTTGAGATATGTTAATTTGAATAAGAGAGGGTAAGAAATGTTGTTGACAACATATCTCGAGAATTAAAACAAGCAAATTGAACAGAGCAAATAGCATTTTTGAAAGTTAAGACTTTCCCCTTGACCGTGATGTAAGCATAATGTCACTAGAGTATTTTCTAATGCCGAAGAGGGCGCTTTTTGTTTGCAGAATTTTTTGAGACATGCTGCAGCACGTCTAAAGAGTTGCTTAAAGTGTAAACGCCCTCTTTGACAGTTAAGAAAATACTGCTGTGACACATGTTTACGTTCAACATCAAGGACAAAGTCTTAGCTTTTAAATGCTGTTTTGTTCTGTTCAATTTGCTTGTTTTGATCTTGAGATATTTTTAACAACAAACGGTGGAATCACAACCGTGACACTCTTACTAGAAGAGGGCCAGATGCTATACTGACTGTTGTAAAAGTGGCACTTTGTGATCTTACCTTTTCGTAGTTAATTAAACATATTTCAGGATTAAAAACAAGCAAACTGAACAGAACAACGGCATTTTGAAAGCTAAGACTATGCCCTTGATGGTGATGTAAGCATGACGTCACAAAAACGTTCTCATTACCAAAGAGGTGCTTTTGACTTGCACAATATTTTGAGACACACTGTAGACGTCTGTTTATTCATATCTCTTTATTTTGTCAGTATTTACCAGTTAGTAGATTATTGATTATCTGTTTACTCATCATGATGTACTCCGATATTCAAAATACATAAAAACCTAATAAAACATCAACTGGAAGACAGAATGCATGAAACTTTCACAATCATGAGTTTTTTCTTGCAAACATCAATCTAAAAATAGACTCCGTGTTAATTAGCACTGTGCCTCCATTACTCTACTCGTCAACTTGCAACACCTCATTCGTCCGTGTATATATACAATAAAAACACGTTGATGTTCAAGTTTCACACTTAATGATGAAAAAATTCTAACTTTGCCTTAATGTGCGTGGTGTTTGAGACCCACAATGGTAGATGGCAGGTTCCTTGCACTATTGGAAGCAAACCTACACATTGATAAGTCCAAAGAAGGGATGCAAACATGTGTGCTATTTGTACTTATGTAGCTTAATGCACGTTTTAGCAATCAAAGGGTGCTTTATTCATTAAGTTTCTTGCCTGCGTTTCACATAAGATTTGAACCTCCTTTTGCGTGAATATCGTTTGTATAGTACCGATTAACGCAGAACCTGCTGAGAACAAGAAGGGCGCTATCATTATACAAGTCAGTGGCGTTAACACCCTTCTTGGTTGTCAATGTATTTTGCGTAAACGCCCTTCTTGGTTCTATGCCGACGATAATATCGTTATTGAGTTAATAGATATTTATAACGAATATTCGATATATCTGGGGACATTACTTTGAACATCAGGCAATATGGCGACCGATTTACTACCATGAATTGATCAGGTATAGTGATTTAAAAGTTTTAACAATTGTTAAAATTTTAAATAGAATACTCAATTTTTAATATTCATTGTTTTCAAAATTGAGTGTCTCTTTTGCGAGCCTAAACTTTAACATTGTGCACATTTCAGAACCGTTAGCAAAGTGCAGAGCTAGAAACGCAGGTTTAGTGGAATTTTAGTAAACGTTAGACTTCGATTTGATTTTTTCTGTAGTCACAAAATTCTACTTGTCTAATAGTACTTACAGACAGTGCACGCATGGAGGTCTTACATGGACAGTGCCATGAGAGCAAAGTGCAATAATGTTGTCACGCAGATGACCTTGCATTTATTTTTGTGCCTGACACATGCCAGCACAGACGTAGTCAACTGTCTAGTATTACAAAAGTTCTGTAATAGGCTGAAGTGAAATTTGAAACTGTGTGTCTAAAACTTACTCTACACAACTATTGCTTTTTGGCTCATTTTTCAAATCTAGGTAATTTCTGATCTTCAGTTCGACAGGCAAGTGCTTTATCACGTAAATAGCCTAAAGACATAAATAGCTTTTTGCTGTGTTTAGGAGGTTTGCAAGTACGATTCCCTACCTTTAAATTTTGAATGATAACTGATCAGGTCATATAGTAAACCGGGGTTGTATGGCATTTTATCAGCGTTTTTAATGTGAATAAACAACAGATCGCCCGAATAAACACTGAATTTGATTTTATTTATCTATTTTTTGGTTCAATTTGATGTCAATGCACTTTGTGGTCTTTTCGTATTCTACAGATGATAGGACAAGCGGCATCTTGACGACCGCATTCCTTGCTTATGATCGATATTGTCTCATTGTTCATCCTGTGACGTCACTGCGTACACGTAATAAGGGACGAACCATTGGAAAGCTGGTTGACATGGATTGGTAAAGATTGATTTCTGATTACAAGAATCAGGTGCATTAAAATAGCATCTATAAACCCAGATACATAATTAAATTTAGAATGTGATGTATTCAGTTTTAGTACAAGAATCCTATTTATTAAAGTGAATGAAACCAAACACCGATCTACATTCAGATGGTACAAACATAATAGTAAGAAATTGGTGAAAGTTTGAGTAAATTTGCTGAACCGTGCTAGAGTTTTAGACTGTCCAACTTTTTTCAATTCTTATTACGAAGAGTTCTGAAATCGGTAATCCTGTCACTTTTCGTAATAAGAGCGTGGAGAACTCCCCATTGCTTCTGCACATAACTTTTAACAAATTTTCAGCTTTCTCGAATGTCAGTTGAATTGAGAATGTGAGTCACTTCTTTCATAAATATATACACACGAGGAGTCAGTTTTACTGCTACATAATTGCACAACAACCAGAGAATACAAAATAAGAAAAAAGGTGAGAATTTGTGTGTAGAAAGTAAATTGAAGTACTCCATACTCATAAGCAGAGTTGCAATTGAAAATTAATCCATAATAAGTACTACGTAAATTTTGAACATCCATAACAGTTGAACGGTTGGGCAATTTACTAAAACTTTTACTACTTTCTTTTTTGTTTTTGTTCCTTATTTTTTTAAAGACGTATACGTCTGGGTTTCATTCCCTTTGAAATAATATTCATATTCAAAATGCTCATATTCAATCTAGATGTAGAGAGATACATTAATTTGCGACTCTATAATGATAAAATATATTAACGACATTTATGAATACGGCCTTACAAATTTAAAAGTATCAAACACAAAAAACCCTCTCCCCCATGTAAATGTGAGTAAAACAAGGAAAAGGTCAGTTTGAAATTTGGTCATATAAAAGTTACCATTTCAAATCCAGTATTCGTATATATTTTTCATCATTCATCACATCTCAATTACTGTTGATCATGCTTTGGCGAAAATAATCAGGAAAACACGTTGTCAGCAGGTGTTATTTACATGGAAGTAGAGTACAGCTGGGTAGATATGAACTCTCTAAACAATGTAATTATGTTTATTACGAAACTTTTAGTCTCTCCACACCCACACGGCTACCTTTGCTTTAAATAAGTGTTACATGATGGATTTTATGAACTGCAACATATCGATGACCAATTACCAATTGGTTTTAGATGAGACTAATTGCCAATTGGTTTCAATTGGGACAGTTATTACCCATTGTTTCTAATGGGGACCAATTACTATTGGTTTCAGATGGGACCAATTTCCAATTGGTGTCCAATGGGACTAAATACCAATTTGTGTCAGATGGGACCAACTACCAATTGGTTTTAAATGAGACAATTACCAGTTTCCTTTCAACTGGATATTACTAATAGGTTTCAGTCAGGACCAAATGCTAATGGTTCTTTGGGACAATTGTTTCATTTTCCATAATAATCTACCAAATGCCAACTTATCGTCTTGGCGGTACCTGCTAAAACCTACGGGAAATTTACATTTTCGACCACACATGTAATGAGAGTGCGTTTAGTATGATTGTTATAATAGTGGGCCATTGGCGTAGAACAATTTCAAATTTCTGTCGTAATTGTCTCCGTTCGTCACAAAGTGATATGATGACCTGCGTTGTCACAATATTATTCCCTACAGTTGCAGCCTTGCTTCAGTCACCCCATGTATTCATATCGGTGTAGACGAATGTGGGAGGTGCAGGGAGTTCTTGTATCATCGGGTTATAATTGGCATGGGGTATTTTACGTCTACCAGGGTTGTGTCGACGTCTTTCTCCGTGATCACCGTCATCTGTTGCTACGTACTGATATGGAGGAGGCTGAAAGCCAGACCGGTCCCGGCAACAGCTGCCCACGGACCTGCAACGTCGACGGGTGTGAACGCAGTCTGAGAAAGATATTAATGGTAGTTATTCGTTTGCAGTTTGTTGGATGAGCGTACTTACTGTCACTTCTGGTTGGCGGTGGATCGTTCTCTCGATGAGATAGACCGTATTACGCCTTCTACACAGCACATTTAACTGATCGGTACTGAATGCAATCGTTGACCCCTGTATTTATGCCTTTGCGGGAACCGGTTTTAAACGGCGTTTATAGAGTGATGTGTTCTTGTCTCACGCGAGATGTCGTGGAAGTCGATCTCAAGTTCAATCTAGGCGTCAAGAGAAAATATTGACTTGAATGAACTTAAGCGAATTTGATCCGAAGGGGTTGGCAATCAACTCTTAAAAACACGGGGTCAGGCTACCTCGAGAATAGGGTCTTTTTGCTAAGGGACACACCCGGAGAAGAGTTAGATATGACCCTGAATTTGGCAAATGTGATCAAATCCGGATCAAATTGTACCCGTTGCGGGCTTGAGTCCGTTTGCGCCGTGATTTAAAGAGTGCTTGTTGATTGGTAAATATGGGATGGCATATTTTGTCACATTTTGATTGGAGAAAGATAATGCAATGGACTAGGAGGACAAAATGTCATTACGACAGAAATGGATATCATGGATAAAGTGGACATAATAGCAATCGTGGTAATGTAGTGATAAGTGTAAAGTTATGATTTTTATTTAACGTGCATTGCTTAGAATAATAAAAGTGTATTTTCCCCTTTTGGGGGCCAACAAAACCAGCAACAAGAGTAGAAATAGCAGTACTAGTCCATGGTTACAGCCATGATAGGCCTGAGATGGCGGCCATAGTTTGGGCGTCTAAAATCTTCTTTAGATTGTTTTAATTGTGCAAAATAAATTAAAATAAAGGTGAGAGGGGAATGGCTAAGTGCTCTAACTGCAATTAAATGCATTAAATCGGTATATCTGACATTTAGGCCTAGATTAATTCGTGATTCTTGTCTTTGCAGATACGCCGAATAGTAGTTTCATTAAGTTCTGATCTATCATACACATCGATCATTGAATGATTCGCCCTTGTGCATTATTGTGACACCGTAAAGGCTTGCTTTAAAGGCTATAAGGACATTTAAATATCGTGAATTTTATTATTTTGCGATATAGTGTCTGATAAATTTCGTTAAAAGGGAATGATTCAATGCAAATCATCCTATTGTTTAATGAATGAATAAGCGTTTTCCCATTAAGAAGTATGTTTCTTTTTGACTGATAAACTTGTACTTTAAATGACAAATTACGGTGACCTGTCACCGCGTTACCCCATATAAGTCACACATCTTATGAAACATAAACATAGAACGAAGAAATACTTTAGGTGGAGAAATATAAATATTCAACTTTTGCAACATGTGCAGGTCATAAAACTTTTGATTTATGAGGACACTTCACTTTCATACTTAACATAATTTCAGTATTTCGCCCTTTCCTTACTTTCGCTTGTGCAACTTTATCAGGGTAATATGTGACGGGTCACATGTAATAGGAATACATGATCCTTAACATATCCTATTATGGAAAAAATGGCAAAAGTGTTGATTTTTTGGGGGTGGGGTGGGGATGTGTTCGTTAATGGCATAGTAGTCTTTAAAGGTTAGTGACATCATTGGAACACTTGAAAATGCTCTAAGAACCAAATGAGTTGAAATATATACCAGCTGTTCACTAGCAGATGTGGATCTCCCACCTGGGAGGATTGTCTGTAATTTGTTTACTTAAGGGAGATCAAGCATAAACATAGGAGTATCTTATTCTTTGCCGGGTAGGATAAAATAACCCCATAGAGAGCCACACGGCAGGTTTCATGTACTAGTGATATTTACATTGTTTGTTTAGAATGAGTGAACGTTTGACTTCAAGATTTTACAGGAGACGCCTTGCATGTTTTACTGATTCACTGGCCAGTACGAATTATTATACAAAATGTATTTCAAACCACTGATGATAGTGGAAAGAATAGCAAGCTAAACTTTGGTGTAGTGTAGAAAAGGGCGGGGCTATAAATGTAATAACAGTCATGCGTACCGAGGTTTTCATTGCATTATTTGCAAGAATTATACGCACGCGGTACTCTACCCAAGGCGCAGAACACATGAACAAATAGCGATGTGGCAGATAATTTCTTCGAAAACCAAAATACATGGCTGTTATCATTAAAAGTACCGGACAATGCTTTTGACTGCTCTGCCACGATAGCGTAAACGGTCATTTTGAAAAAAAAAAATGGCTCCTATAACCTAAGAAGCAGTGACATGATTGTCAGAAGTTTTAAAAAATGCCTCAAGAACGAAGTTAGTTGAAATATACACCGATATACACTGGTTATACTATATTCAGGCTGGAAGGATTTGTCTCGAAGTTGTTTACTTGAAGAGATTCAAGCTTTAATTAACCAATATTGAATTAATATCTGACCCTGATGTAAATTGATCCCATACCTACACAACAAATGTTATTATTATGGCATTTCCTGATAATAATTCTACAAACAAAGAGGAAATGTATAAATATGCAATTTTCACAACAAAAACTTCAAACAGTGTCCTTGATTCTAGGAGCATTGTGCCCCAAAATTGAGGACTCTTTCCAATCTTGTCATTACCCTTGAAAGAAATTTTAATATTTTATGTACAATATTTATTACGTAAAAAGTCTGAAAAATATCCTAATATGTTTGAATGTACTGAGAAAAATTAAAATATTGAATATTCTATTATTTCAAATGTTTCGAAGATTCTTTAACTTTTGCTTGTGGTGATCGTGTAGATAAGTGTACACAAATCGTGGCAGAGTAATAGCGGCCTGTCTGTCTAGTGATGAAAAGGGGTACAGATTTTCCACAAGCCTTGTTTGTGTGATACACTTATGAAATCATTCCCCAATATATAAACGGTATGTCATGAATGTATGATGTACTGCAAGAGTACTTTGTATCTGGGAAGAACTGTCATTGAATCTCTTTACTGAGTGGATTCAAATTGATTAGACCTTGTCTTTATCTGACTGTACACATTAAACGCAGTGTAAAGTTTCGGAAAATGGTGGAATTGTTTTCTCTATATGGATTTTTAGACAGGCTTACATCATTTATTTTTATCCTGAACGTCGCATGCTCTAAAATGCTTCTATTTTTTGAAAGGGGGTGGGGGAAGAAGTGAAAAGAAGAACATTTAGGGATCCCCGAGTTTTTTGCCTTAGAAAATGTACATAGTGTTATCTGATCCCTGATTATTAAAAGTTCAGAACATGTCATTATTAACAAATCTCAGTACGCTTGATGTTGTTCTCTGGTGTTTGACACGATAACAACAATGTTGCAAAAATTGTTGAAAAATTTATCTGACCAAAAACTATATTCCGTAAAAACTTTGTTTAGCATGTGAACGTTTTTTTCAACACATTCCGGGTAAAACTTTGTAAACATGTTCACGCGCTGAACGTCGTGCGTTAAATCAATAAGCACTGGTGTCCAAGTTCTAAACAGGCATTTTCTGAACCAATCTTTGCTATCACTTTCTAATATTATTGTTGAACATGTTTTACAGTGTACTAAGCCTTTAAGATCTTAAAGACGCTATATAACACTGTAAAAGACCCGTTTAAAAATTGTCGAACTTTGCTATCTGACATATCTGACAGTGTTTGAATGGACAAATAAACACCCTAAAGCACAAAAGTTCGGACAGTTTTGCTGTCACTAGTACAATATGCACAGATACAAATTGGCACATTAATTTATTCTCAGCCGATAGGAAATTCTGCAACACAGCAGTCTATGGGGAAAGCTGGAATGGTCTCTCAATGATTTTCATTTTTTTAAAGCACTTAATGATCGTTTTAAACTGCAATTTTTTCAGGGCTTCATTTTTAGACCGTATCAGAGACACTGGTAGCATGGGGAATCATGTAGCTCAGATTTATTAAATTGGAAACATTGTTATACAATGCCTTAAACCCAGAACTAAGCTGGGCACTTATATTTGCGAACGTCAAATATTTCTTTCATCATTTCCATTACCGAGACCATATTGTAAATTTGATAAGACGCAAATTACTTTTTTTAAATAAGTGCATGACGTGTGAAATAAGATGTAGACGTTCATTAATAACTGTCAACGTGTTCTAATTGCGCGTAACTTCATAGCATGTCAATCACTACGAGCATCGGTCTAGGAGAACACAAATATTTACGCTGTATTGCATGTTTGCGAATTTCCAAAATGTTCTAAATTTGCTGTCTACATCGCGTAACCATGGTAACCGTAAAGTAACGGGGAGACTTGATATTCCACGGTTCTGAAAGCGATTCACCTTTTGTTAACCAATCAATGCTAACAGAAGCTACGATTCATATACAAATTTTACATGTTTTACGTGATATAACATGACTCCTTGAAAATGTGATATTTCTTAACATCGACTGAGGTATTTAGTTTTTGATACCAGGGGCGTCGCTTGCGAAGTTGTCGGGTCATTTGCGATTCTGTCGGGTGGAGGACATACTCGTTGACTTGTCGCCTGTCAATTAAGTTCCACCCCCATTGGAAAGGTTCTATCGACACCCCTGTCTGATTCCTAATTTGAGACGAAAGCGTGAGTTATTGAGATAAACTACTCTTGTTAAGTATTTTATCGACCATTCAACGTGTATCACAATTGTAATTCAGAGAAACAAACTTTGTTACGTTTCATATATACTGCGCTTTGTTATACCGAATCATGGAATTGGAATTCAATTGTTCTGACACACACGAATCATCAAATCACAACGACCCCATAATCCCTATGCTCATGATACCTCTGGCATCGTTGGGACTTATCCTCAATGGCGCTGTTGTTTTTACCGTCTTCCGAAGCAGAGAATGCGAATTCAAATTCAATTACATCTTCGTTAACTTGGCCATTATTGATATCAACGTGCTACTTGTTGATTGTTTGGTGACCAGGATCCTACAGAGTTTTGGGTGCGATCTCGACAGTATACCGAACATATGTTCGCTGCTCGTCTATTCAAACTGGGTGAGTAGTTGTGTCATTACTTTACATTCTGTATGTGACCTGTCTCCCAGGCGAGGTTCTAGAGCGAAAACTTCAGGGGGACTACGTGGGGGGGGGGGGGGGGTTAGAGGGACGAAAAGTTTTTCCGATTCCAATTCTGAGGTCCAAATTTTTTTACTCTCAACTCAGTCGCCGAAAAGTCGCTCGGGGGGGGGGGGGTATTTCGATGTAAAATGTTAAACACATGCCAAAGGCGGATGTTTATTCATATTTTCATTGTAAAGATTTTTCCTCCGATTTTTTTTTCGGGGGGGGGGGCTTAAAGATTGTGTCATTGATTTGCACGTCAAAAACATCTATATGAATGAAATCAGCTGAAATCATATCCAATGTGAAGATTAATATAAATAAACACCTCTCATAGAGACTTGGGGTAAAATATTGAGTTTTGGTGAAAATCTGGACGGTTAAACTTCATCCTTTTTCAAATTGCTCAGGAGCAATTTAAAAAAATCCGCGACGTCAAACGTGCACGTGCCGTTCCAAAATTGTCCGATCAGCCGTTAGCCAATGGTCGCGCGAGGTTAGCCGTTTAAACCAATCACTGTGCGCTCCGCTGGTCTTGCGACGGTACACAGTAACCGCGATTCGCAGTTTGAGCAAAATTGAAACTCACGGAAAGAACAACATTCTGGTAACATGTCGTTATTAGTTTTTCTCATAAAACAACAAATTCATGACGTATGGATCTCAGACTTTCAACACACCATTTGTAAGTACTAAACTACCGTTTGGTATTGATAACGAAGGGAAGTAATGGACTTGCACATCCCTGACACAATCTTTAAGCCTCCCCCACGTAGAACCGCGCCTGCTGTCACCACGATACCCTGATAAAAGTCGCACATATAATGAAACAAAACATAGAAAGGAAAATTCTTTGTGTGAAAAATGTGAATATCTTAACTTTAGCATTATGTGAAGGTCATAACACTTTTGATTTCTGAGGGCATTTCACTTTCCTATTTTACATCATAATTACAATATTTGGCACTTTCCTTATATCTTTGGGTTGTGCGACTTTATCAGGGTATCGTGGTGATGGGTCATGTCTACTTTCCTGATGAGGATATTTTGTGGTCAGTGGAATTAATGTATAGTGTTCGAATCAATTCTGTGAAAACACATCAAACAGACAAAAGAATTTATTGTCGGGTGAACAAGGTATTTTTTTATTTTTTACATATACCATACGAGTCATCTTGACGTTAGTGGTACGTTTTTATGAATGTCGAGTACTTATTGTATTTTCATAGTGTTTCAACGATCATTGCTTCGACAATATTAAAGATGCTATTTAACATTGTGAGACAATAATTAAAAAAATGTCAACGTGTGACATCTGTGCTACATTGTAGTACTTGCATGGACATAAAAACATAGAATACAAAACTTTGGACATTTATGCTGCCACTGGCAAAATATGCCATGACATTCATCTGGTGCATTGTAAAGTCTAACACATTTGTCAATGGGGGAAGTGGACTTGACAAACTGGGTACTCTTAAATTTTCACTCATTTAAAAGTAGGCCCTTACAATAGTGTAAGACTCACTTATTGGAGGAGCAGCAGTGTGCACGTAGGCATACAATACAACAATACAATTCTCTCAAATACTGCAGATGTTATGATTTAGAGTCTTAAAACATTTGTCAACTTTTGATAGTTAGGTATTTGGTTGTCTGTGTTCTCCCTTATTTGTAGATCTTTTCACAGACGTCATCTTGTACCATCACTTTCCTGGCCTACGATCGATATTGTCTTATCGTACATCCCGTGACGTCACTGCGTACTCGTAACACTAGAGGAATCGTTGGAAAACTGTTTGCCACGTGGATCGGTAAGGACCGTGGGTGGCGATCGTTGGCGGCGGGAGAACGTGTTCCCCCCCCTCGATTTTTCTTCTGGGGAATCGTTCCCCCCCCCCTCGATTTTTTAAAACTTAATATGCTTTTTCGTATTTTTTTTATTTTGTAATCGGCAAACCTGTTAAAATGATAAATATGATGGGAATAGATTATTTAATTTTAACTTAATTTTAATTTAATTTTTTATTTTTTTCTCGGGGCGTTTTTCCCCGTAAGAGGGTATTATAATTTTGCCTTTGGTGTTTTCGTCCCCCCCCCCCTCCCCCACTCGTCACATGAAATCTCCGCTTCTGGTAAGGACTATAAAACATCACAAGGATGTGGTGTATTTAAACAACATTGTGTAAATCCAATGAATATAGAAAAAAGTAGAATTTGATTATTAGGAGAATTGTTGGCGCTGTGATCTGTAATTCCTTCATATATCCACAAAACAAATGACCAAAAATGATACGTTGGTTTAGTATATGATAACATTCATAGCTTCATGATCAAAAGAAAAGGTTGCAGGTAGTAAAATTAGATTTTTTTTATCTTAAAACTGTAGATTCACTTGGGTCACCTCCTGATCTGTTGAAGCTTGTTATTCAGAAGGTTCGTTATTCCGAAGGTCCGTATACTCCAAAAGCTAGTTATTCC
>JZLH01S0420317.1:9536-20570 GCA_001188425.1 Eucidaris tribuloides
TTGTAAATCATACACAATTCAGCACTTGAGCTGCCATGCTTGATTTTAAATAAAACCTTTATTGAATTGAATTGAATTGAAACTGGGAGTGGGGGTGGGGGTGGGGAGGGGCAGGGGATCTACCTATGTCTGTATCACACAGAATAAACCTGGGATAGTGGAGGCATCCACACAGCTGAGGATCACCAACCGAAGTAAGTCAACCATAAGTGAAGACTGGGGGTGGGATGGGAGGAGGGGGAGGGTAGGGGACATGCATCTGTATCACACAGAATTAACATGGGATGGTGGAAGCTTCCACACAGCTGAAGATCACCAATCTAAGTATAAGTCAACAATAGATGAAGTCGTAGGGGTGGGGGTGGGGGAGGGGGAGGGGAGGGAAGGGGTAAGGGGACGTACATCTGTATTTCACAGAATGAACGTGGGATGGTGGAAGCATCCACACAGCTGAGGATCACCAATCTAAGTAAGTCAACAATAAGTGAAGTCTAGGGGGGGGGAGGGGGTGGGGAAGGGTAGGGGACGTATGTCTTTATTGCACAGAATTAACATGGGATTGTGGAGGCATCCACACAGCTGAGGATCACTAGCCTGAGTAAGTCAACCATAGGTGTAAACTGGGGGAGAGGAGGGGGAAGAGGAGTAGGAGGGGAAAGAGGAGTAGGAGGGGGAGGGGCAGCGGGACATATGTACTATCTATTAACCGAGTCATCGTCAGCTGACCCGGTTAGGAATAACCAAAACCTTGAGCCCAATGACAACCAGGTGTATAATTAACCCTTCTATGTTCTTTCATGTTAATGTGTTAAATAAAGGATCTTCCTGTTGTGACTAGACAGAGCTGATGACTTGGACAAATGAGCGGGAGGTGTCGACCACACAGTTGTCTAACACAAACATTCTTCAAAACAAAAATATGTGACCCGTAACCACGAAAGCCTGATAACGTGTGTGAATATGTCAGGCTTTCAGCTTTAGAATGATATATAATTGTCCCACTCATTTACAGCAACTTGCCGTTAAATAGTAAAAGATGATAAATATATTTCTCTCAATCAAATTCTTTGAAATTTGGCTTGGAGAATCTGACGAAAATGACAATTTTGTCTTATCAACCAAAACTATACTGTGGCTTTTAAACCTGTGGCTCTCTGTTTTCCTGCCCAAGATTAAAGTAGTCATTAAACTTTGTGCATGGCATTACACTCTGCCTTGTATTTTAACCCATTGGCTACGGGAACCAGATGTACCATGTGTTAACCCTATGGGAACTACAGAATCCTGGAGGCAACAGGTTAAAGGGCAGTGACATGATTGGGAGAAATAGAAAATGCCTTTAGAGCCAAACTGGTTGAAAGATATATCAATGGATAAACCAGTTGGAGTGTATCTCATGGCTGGAAGGATTTATCTTAAATTTGTTTACTTCAGCCAAATCAAACATGAAAACATTAGCATTTTGTTTCTCTCAAGCTCCGATAGAAATAGATCCCATTGAGAGCTACACAACTAATTTGTGTGTCACAAAGGCGAGAGGAGAATGAGTGAAAAGGATGACAATGAATAATGATGACAACTCACGAGATTAAAGAGGAGGTGGCAGAGTAGGAAGGAGGAGGAGGAGCGGTAGTGAGGAGGAGGAAGTAGATGAAGGAGATAGGAACGACATAGGTAGACTTGATCCTCCTTTATTATTCTGATTACTAAATAGCCAACTGTCATGAACATTTGATATGGAAAAGAGCCCTTCTTTCGACGGGCTAATGGTTTAAAACTGGACACTAATGTGTCTAGCCCTATTCATGCACAGAAAATCCTGGTGGTGAGGTAGAATTAGAACATTTGTTTTCTCTGCTAGCTGTTAGACTATGGGCAGGCGGCAACTAGTCCTATATTTATTTGAGTATATTTGTGCTGTGATCTGAAAACTGTTCTCATGCCTCTTCGGTGTGTAAGATTTGATCCCTTGAAGTGCTTTTATAAGTTGGTTAATGGCATTACTTTTGTGTTCGACTCCTGGCATTATTAATGTGTTTCACTCGTGGCTCATCCATCTTTTCAATAGTCACACAATGTCGGTGGAGTTGGGATGCCATCCGTTCTATCACTCTAACTTAGCAAGCGTTACCAACTTGTGAGTTCTGCTTGGGTGGTCCAGGGCCATTGCGTTGGTGCCACTTACAATATTGAGTGGTTATTATGAGGCAGATAATATTTTTGTTTAAAATTGGTGCTTTAACCATAGATTTTATTTTAATGAAGAGGTTTACTTTGATCTGCAAATGTATTTAGCCGCTTATATATGGCCTTCAATGCAGAGAGCATGGTGCTTACTGTGCAATGATCCCTATTCGCCTAAATTCCATCTCCCCGTTCTCCCCTTCCCCGAGTCTTTCACAGTTTTTTAGAGCTGTACAGATCACGTTAATGCATCAGCAAATGTGCTTGATACTCTACATTGTGAGCATGGAATTGTGACTGTACTTAACAGCAGAACATGATAAGACTTTGCAAGCTTAGCATAAATGCCATGATTGTAATGTATAGCTTGTACATACACGGTATTGTTCAGTTTGTTCCAATTGCTCAATGAGAGAACATTTCAGTGTCTATTCAGCCAACTTAGTATCTTTTAATGTTATACTGATATTCATGTTGGGCATTTTTGTGTAAGGTAGTGTGATCTTTCTACTTCCATGTTGTCTTTGTGGGCCTATTTGAACAGGATTAAATCTCTGGGTCTATTCATTTTTATTAATATATTGCGTGTGTGCCTCTGAATTATAATGCATGTAACAGGTGATTCGGCCTATATTATAAAGTCCTCTGGAATGCGGTCAGTTTTCCTTTCTTCATGTTGCATCAATTTTTACATTTATAATTCAAACAGTTAAAGTATAGTGTGACTTGTCACCTTCGCGATATCCTGATAAATCACGATCGTTGATGAACATAAACATAAAAAGAATGACTTTGGGTGAAAAATTAAATAATTAACTGACAACATAAGTCATAAAACTTTTGATTTTTGAGACACTTCCTGTTTATACTTTATGTCGATAGATCACGATTATAAGGTTGGCACTTTTTCTTAGTACATTCGGTGTTGATTGGCACCATAATATTAGAGTATTGTGGTGGAGCAGGGTCACAGTATAAAGATGTATAAGATAATAATTCAGGAGTTGAATTTTTCTTATGTAGTAAACTGGAAATTTCGTTTTATACACCATGTTCGTTAAAACAGGAGTTGCACTGTAGTAGCCCACCTCTTTAAAGGCCAAAGGTTCACCTGACATCAAGTTGGTTTTAATAAAGCGAAAATGAGAGAAACATATTAATGAAAATTTGGCGAAAATCCACCAAAGAAACAAGTTAGAAGTATTTCAAAGTTTTAAATTTGTGACGTCACATTGGCGAGCAGCTCCCCATAAGTCATGTATATAATTAATAATTTTCAATTTGTAATAGTTCATGATAATCTGAATTGGGTTTTTTTTTTTTCAGTAGTTGCATGTATAAAATATGTTTCTGTATAATATATTTGAATGCAAGGTAAAATCATTTTCAAATTTCTGAGAAAAGCACTTTTATGAAATTTATATCACATGACATATGCGGAGCTGCTCGCCATGTGAAGCACATAATTAAAGAACTTTGAAACTTCATAACTCTGTTATTTTTTTGAGATTTTCGCTCAAACTTTAATGATATTGTTTCTCTATTGTTCTGCTTTTTATTAAACCCATACTTGATGTCTGGGTGAAACTTGTCTTTAAATAAATGATTTCTGTTTTAATTCAGCCTAAAGATTACAAACAAACAAAACAGACAAAACAAAAAATAAACAATTTGCTTACCCATGAAAGAAGAAGAAAGCTTTGTGACATTACCAGCATATGTTGGTAGCCAACGGATCAGGTGCCACTGTTAAAATGCCCTGGCCCCGTAAATGTCCAAAGAATCGGGCTGTAATACCAAGGGGGGTGGAATTACCTCAACGTCAGCGCTTGGTCTCCTTTCCTCCATGTAATTAGTGCGCGTGGATTGGCATTAGGACCACCTCACATGGTAGTGATACAGTCCTCGCTCGATGCACTCTTCACTCATTACTCTGTCGTAAGATTTCTTGTGCACTATGTAATGACAGAAATATCAAGAATGTTAAACATCTTTACTTCTTTACTTGTTTTTTTACTATCTTTTTTTATCTTAAGAGAATACACAGTACTGGTTGTGTACTTGCAAATAACGACAACAATTTAATATCAAGCTGCTTTCAAACCTTCTGTGACAGATGGTATTCTTAAAAATGTCACTATAGTTACGGAGAAGAGTAGTTGAAAACAACAGAACATCTTGCGTTTTGGACATATCTGTTACACAAATCCATCTGACAAAGTACTAACAAGAAATCTATATGTGGGACTATGTTAATTGCCATAACACATGAGCGACGGAGCCTACTTCCGTCGGGACTCAAACTGCCAATTCATCAACTTTTATTGCATATGAAGTGAATTACGCCACATTATCAATGCAAATGTATATTATAGCTCTCAGGCTGAAAATATGGAAATGTGAAATTTTGATGAAAGATTTTTCCACATCAACCAGTACTTGTGTATTCTCTTTAAATGGCACTAATCTTAGATATTGGTTTCCCATTGTAAAAAAAATTCAATTGCAATAAATGTGTCTCCCCCACTTAAATAACATCGAAGGTTTCCAAAATTGTACACCCCTAACCCAAGTTATATAACATGAAGTCTTGAGGTTGAACATAATGTTTGACCATTGACCTAACACCACGTGATCTCTGATGGCACGATAAATGAATATACCCCCAAGAACTGTGTATCATCACCCACAGTTTGAGTCTTGTAGCTTACGTTTAAAGTTTCACCTTTAAATGACGCTTTGACGTGGCCATGTGAAACCTCCAAAACACTATAACAATGAAGGTCCCCCAAGTTGGTTGAAGAGATCAAAATTGCACGCGTCTTTGCCTTACGAAAGTCTTGTAAGTAAACTTTAAACCACCGAACCCTCAAATGACCTTGACCTGAACCATGTGACTTCCACAGGCAAACCATATTACATGAGGTCATCTGCCATCTGGATCCCTTAGGCTGCCCCTTTCACCTCCGGTGGGCAATGAAAATATTCTAAGCTATGTGATTCTCACATGTTACAGGTGTTTCTACATAAGGTCTAAAAGTGTATGCCTGAAAAAAATTACAGTTCAAAAACAATTATAACTACTTATACTTAAAAAGTGAAAGTAAATGAGCACAAGTCCAGATATACCCCATAATCCCAGTACGCTGTTGCATTAGCAGAATTTTTGTTCGCAGGACCATAATCATGTACCATATATACATGTTCTGTACATATTTTTTCCAGTGACAGCATAACTGCTAAGATTTGTGTTCTAGGGTTAATAATTGTTACTTAAAAAATATCATGTATATCAGGTATCAAAGTTTTACTTTTGTTAATGGGGCTACACGATAAGCACATTGTTTAACTTGTTGGCTCGGGAACCGGATGTGACTGTGTTAACTCTAATGAGATTTTAGAACTCAGAACACAGTTTAAATGTACCTTTAAAATGGTAAAGGGAGAGTGGTTCCACATCACTTACCAAAGACTGAATGGTCATTTCTTTGTTAACTGAAGCCTCCTGGGTTGCTGACAGTACTTCATACACCATTGTCCGTAGGATGGACATTTGTCTGGAGATTGTCAGGGTGGGTCACCATCACAAACCTAAGTGAGGATCATTGACTGGGACAATCTTTAGTCATGGTGATGGATGGGTGGAGGGTCGCCAGAGGCTGGCAGCCGTAGCGTGATGGAACGACCTTCTACACGGAATAACTGGGTCTGATTGTTTTATTGAATCACTGTGGTACTGTGGTGGGAGAAGATGACAACAATGATGGGGAGATGGATGATTAAAATGGTTGACATCATCACCACAACTATTGTCTCATTAACATCATCACTATTATCAGCCACCATCATCGTCATCACCGATCACGTCATCGTTGTCATCACAGCAGCAGCATAATCATTCATCATTACCAGTTATTACAATCATTCATTCATCATCGTTATCATAATGATAGTTATCCCCATCATGATCATCATCAAAGATAAGATATAGAGTGATACACATGTAGAGTGATAAGATTACACTTTATCAGTTTCTCGCCACGATGTAGGCAATCTAATAAGTAATGCAACGTTTCAGCGCAACCTGCTGGCCTTCATTAGACAATTTAAGATTAATTATTAATTATGAATATTATTATCAACGATCATAATCCATCATCATTATTATTGTTATTAGTATCGTCCCCAATGCAGCATCATGCGTTATCATCGTCACTACACCACCTTCATCATCATCACGCTTCATCATCATCATCATCATTATCATCCTCATGATCATCAATACATCCATCACCATCATCATCAATCACTACATTATAATCATCGCCATCATCGACACCTCATCATCATCATCATTACATTGGCCAGCATCATCATCACCACCTTCAGCTTTCATCATCTTCATCTCATCATAACATATCATCATCCTCACTCACCTTCATTCATTATCATCATGATCATAAATAACATACGCATAAACAGCCGTAGTGATATTATCCTCAGATCTGAGCCGCACTTCATTGTGGGCAGTGCAGGGTACTGCCAGCCCTTATCTTGCGATGCTGGCTTCGTATTTCCGGGAGCCTTCTTCCAAGAATGCGTAACATTCTGGCTGTCCACGTCTAGCAGAGCTCCATCTATTTCTGCCAGCGAACTTGAGGCGTTGGATTACCGATGCTCACACGAAAGGAAAACGGCGATCACCAACAGTAGCGGTGTACAACGATGCTCCCTGTGTTCAATGCTAGAGGTACTGTTACACAGCAAACAGAATTATTTTTTTTGCATTTTTTGTTTGTTTAATTATTTTTGCCTGAGCATCACGTAAGCAAAAAACTGACTTAAAAAAATTAAACATGTTATCATATCTATTGTCATCAATATCCAATATCCAATTGATGAAACACTTAAAGACATTGTTTGAACAATGTAGATACTTGATTTCAACACTATTTCAAGATGGTAGCACTAACCTTGGATGTTGATACCGGATATCCCTGGAACTCGTTTCGCAGCGACATTGAGGCAAAACAGGTGTATCGGGCCTCATCGATAGACTGAGTTGTTGTAAGACCAAGCCCTCCCTCATTGTTGATGTAATAGTTCCTTCCCTGAATGGCAGGAGTTGCTGATTGTCTTTAAACCATGTTGATGACGGGAGGGGATTCCCCGAACAGGGCAGGGCAGGGTGACGTTCTCCCCTGGTTACGTTGACGACACGTGAGTACATCTGGCCTTGTGACCTGGGGGCACTGCAAGCAAAATAGGAGAAAGAAGGGAATCACTTGTAGCATTGAGGAACTCATTTGCACCACTTCTGCAGCACAGCAAAATGCCTGCTTAGATTATTTGTGAGCTGTCACAGATACCCTGTGTTACTGTTTATTTTTGTTAATTTTGTTTCATAATAAGTTATTTTGTGTGTTTTGTCAATCAATCCATATTTTTGTATTGTACTGAATCGTGTTTTTAAATGATTGTGGAAATAAATTGAATTTAAATTTTAAAAAAAAGGTTGCACACCCAAAGTAAGGAAGTGCCGAGACATTCATAATTATGATATAAAGTATGAAAGTGCAGGGCGTCTTTAGAAATAAAAAGTTGTATGAACCGTTCCATGTTATACAAAAGTTTGAGACTTATAATTTTTCACCAAAAGTATATTCTTTGCTGTGTTTTATGTTTGCATAAAAGATGTGCCACTTTATCAGGGTATCGTGGTGACAAGGTCAAATTTATATTAAAAGGCAGAAAATTTGTTTGGCCTCCCTCCTGCAACACAACAAAACTTCCCTGATGGCCTTAGGCTATTTATGAAGAAACATGTTGTGAAATCTGAAAGGCTCAGCAACACAGGCAGAATTTGAAAAATGGCACAACAAC
Source organism: Eucidaris tribuloides (assembly GCA_001188425.1). Taxonomy (NCBI): domain Eukaryota; kingdom Metazoa; phylum Echinodermata; class Echinoidea; order Cidaroida; family Cidaridae; genus Eucidaris; species Eucidaris tribuloides. The sequence continues at coordinate 17,604 of JZLH01S0420317.1, forward strand.
CAAATTGCTGTTTAGTGTGATATGCTATGTCTAGTAATTTTTGTCTTGCAGAAACTAACATGTAGGTCATTGTAATCCCACTAAAACTGGTCTCTAGCTGCTATACTTTGGTAAAGGTAGTTAGATGGTTATTTCTTTTCTATACCATGTATTCACACAATGTTTAATTTTTTAGGCATGCAAAAGAGATGCCTGCCTTTAAATCGTGGAGGGTTCAATTAAAAAAAAAAATAAAAATTGATGTGCAGAGCAACTTGACAGTACTGGAATACAAAATACATAAAAAAATAGCAAAGTTATGCACACACTAACAAGATATACTAAATATCACACTGGAGTTAAAGCTTTAAGTGGTATCTTAGTGTAAGACAGTAGTCTATGGGAAAACGGGTACTGTAAACCAGTAACTCATATATTCTTCCTTTTTTCCAGTACAATTAAATGAGCATTTTGCAGTTTTAGAGGACTCACAGATGACTACCAGACAATGAACCAATAAAAATTGGTAAGATAAAAAAAAATTGTGCGATTTTCTCACACCCACAATTGGTTGTAGCCAAAAATATCACACAATCCCCTACTGTATTGGCGATTGAAGTTGTAAGAAAATTATTTGACTAAGATATCTACATGACTTCATTTAGTCTCTAAAAAATTTCATGTAACATCATATTAGCCATAAGCTGTTTTTTTCTTAGTATTTGTGACTTGTTAATATCACAACATTAAAAAAAGGGACTACATGTACGTGTCCTGAGACCACTATAATACAGGAACTGGCTTATTTTATTTTTTTTTTATCTTTTTATTGCTTTTTATTTATTGTATAATTATATATGAAATGTTATTTTCAATTAGTGGTTGCTTTATTATTTTCTCTATTTCTTCATTTTGTTGATTCAGTTGAAATGTTTCTAAATATTCTCTTTATTCTCATTTAACTTGTCTTTAATTGTTATCTATTCATATTTCGGACAGTGTGGCAGGAAATATGCCAAACGCTGCTTTAAAACATACACTGCATCTTTTTGCAATTACTAAACACAAACACTGTGATTTCGAGTTCGTTCAATCGCCGACATTGCTCACGAACGACAAATATTACGTTCCAGCGTCACTCTCCGTGACATAGTTGCGTGATGAGTTGAGTCTGATATGGACCAAGGTTGGGCAGCAGTCTGACCGTTCTTGATAGCCATTCGTGCGGGGACGGGGAAATCCCTGTCCAGGCAGTATAAGTGACGGAGTGAGATGATGGACTGTGTTAGCTGGTTTCAATGGTCAATCGAATGAAGCCGGTCTAAAGGAGGGATATCAAAACATTACAAGTAAGATTAGATGCAGTGCTCACAGCTCTGGTTATAAATAAGTCTAAAGCATTAGAACTCTTATATCCGCCCAGCATGTTAATCACATTAAAGATATTTTATTGTTTTGCTTTCATAAAGACATTTCATACAAAACCAAGAGTTTATTTCTGTGATTTTATTCAATTTATTGTATTTGTTTATTGCCAAAGTTGCGAAAACAACAAAACAATCACAAAATCTCGTTTTCACTTTTTATACATAACTACGTGATTAATCATTTCCAAATCTGGTTAACCATCACAAAAAAAGCTAGGCAGTTTTTGATTACTAAATCAACTAACAAATCCTTGATTCAAACTTTTTATGGACAATATCATTTTCTGAATTAAGTGGCAACATGATAATGTTTACATTAAAATATTTTTGTTTCGAATCAACTATTTGTCAATATGTGGATTACAATGGACTTAATTGGCATTCAATATTATATCGTCATTCCCTGCAAAAATGTAAAATACGTTGATCATTTCTCATCTTTCTGTAGAAATGAATTAGATGGTTAGGCTGAAAACTCAAGTTGTGAGCAGTTTTTTGGACCTGGCGGGTTGATACGAAGTCAGTAAATCGTCTGATACAGAACTCAAAATCAATCTAGAATTACTTCCTAAAAATCATATGCCATCTGGTCACGAGAGGTAATCGGCTAATGGATAATATACCAATTCGAAAATACTTACTTTTTTATCTCAAACTTAGTTTAGAGATTTCTCTGAATAATATAATATTAATGTTGTACATGTTTTTATTCCACTTGTTATCATTATAATTACTATAAATAGTTCGGCCCGCATTGCGCTCTTTGTGATATGGTTATGTTCTTTATGTGTTAGATGTTACGTTGTTGTTGTGAACTATAATTTTTGCTAGATGTAGGGTTGCATTTTTCTAAATCTCTGGATTAATGTTGATATTTTAATTGGTCAGCTAATGTATAAGGAATTTTTTTTTTTTTTTTCGTTTTTGGTTGTTACCCGTCAGTTCTATGATGTGAATGCACAATGATTTTAAACTCAACCATGATTTGTAATTTTTTTACTTTGTATGATGTTTGCTTATTATGTATGATCTTACTCAGGACAGAAGAAGAATTGAAATTGAATTGAATTAGCGTAGCCTTTGAATCTCGATCTAACAGTGCTGGTATCATTGCCGACTGACGTTCTCCATCAGGCCACGCAGGTGTATGTTGCCGGCGTGACAAGACTCGATGAGAGCCGAATCCTCCAATGTGCGTTGGGGTACTGGCGAAGGTTCGGACTGAATTCAAGGAAACAGACGCTCCGCTGTAGAGGTACCAGGTGATGACAGAGGGGGTTGCCGGCCAGGACAAGGGCAGCGATGATGGTAGTCTGCTCAACCTCCACCGTCATGTCAATCAGAGACGATTCAACCCATGGGAAAATATACACCAGCATAGCAAAGAAACAAATGGAAATGTAAGATCCACCTCAGGTTAATGACATGATTATGATTGGGGGTAGTCCTCAAATTGGGGTAAATTTTCTAGAATGCGGGTAAACTCTGCAAAGATTTTAACGGTGAAAAATTTTGGTAACAAAAGTTGACTGCATTTTAAATAACTTGCATCAGTGATGCG
>JZLH01S0420383.1:8305-20217 GCA_001188425.1 Eucidaris tribuloides
GTGTGTGTGTGTGTGTGTGTGTGTGTGTGTGTGTGTGTGTGTGTGTGTGTGTGTGTGTGTGTGTGTGTGTGTGTGTGTGTGTGTGTGTGTGTGTGTGTGTGTGTGTGTGTGTGTGTGTGTGTGTGTGTGTGTGTGTGTGTGTGTGTGTGTGTGTGTGTGTGTGTGTGTGTGTGTGTGTGTGTGTGTGTGTATGTGTGTGTGTGTGTGTTTTTTTGGGGGGGACCAGGACATTTCACTGTTCATAGATACGCAAAAGGGTGTGACTTTATGCTATATTTGAACACTAATTGTGAAAATGCATTTACATGTTTGTGTAATGAGACTGCAATGAGACTTCTTTGCTTTTGATGTATTCAGAAGATAACTAAAGTGAGTTATCTTATTTTTTAAATGAAATAAAGACTAGAGGGAATAATAAACAAGCATTATTTCACCTTGTTTCATTCCATTTATTGTTCTACTTCAATCTGATAATATACAGCATACCTTGACTTCAGTCACATGAAATCAACATATAAAAGTTATTTTTCTTTCATATATACAACATACACCTGTATATGTACATGCATACAGTTATATGTCTATACTACTAAACAAAACATATTTTTAATGGGTTCAAATATGTAACTCATCAGAAACAAGCAAACACGTCACATGTGTACCCTGTATCATTTCACTATGTCTTAAAGCCACAGTTTAACACTGACCACAGTTTAAAATATCTGAGTTACATAATCGTGCATGATCTAAGTGTCTTTGATAAGGTCTAAAAATGGAAGTCCTGAAAAATTGTACTTCAAAGTGATCATTTAGTATTGTTAAAGAGTAAAAATCTAGAGTATCCAGTGTGACCTTCTCCTGACCTTGTCTATTTCCTCTGATAGACTACTGTGTTACAGGTCTAATTCATACTCAGGAGGAGCACTAATTTGTTTATCCATGCATACCATGCCAGTGGCACCATAACATTCCAAACTTTGGTATTCTAGGGTGTTTATTTGTCCAGTTGACTACTATGTAGCTTAGATATGAAAGTTTGACAGTTTTTCAAATTGAAGTTCCACAATATTGGCCTTTATATTCAAAGAACAATTAAATGATTGGGAGACATCAAAAAGTAGTTACCAAATGTATACACCAGAGAGGGTCTATCTCTTCGCTGGAAGGATTTGTCTTCAAATAAGTGTTCATTTACCAGTACACGGAATTCATGTGGCGTCAGGCTATAAATTGATCCCATACAAAGCTACAAAACAAATTCACCTGTCACAATGAGTACTGGTGGGGATTGCCAAAAAAAAAGTACTGAACATTTCACCATGAAATCTAGACAGCAGAAGCCTTGAACAGTGAACAGTGCACTCTCGTTATAAAGAACACTGATATAACAAAATTTCATTATAAAGAAGTAAAATCTCTGGTCCCATATCTGGGATGTCCTTTGTATTTTATTGTATTTGCAATCCTGATATAAAGTAATCTCGTTATAAAGAACAAATTTGATGAGTCCCGAGGACTTCTTTATATCGAGAGTGCACTGTACTTATCCAAAGTAAGGACTTCTTCCGATCCTGCTGTTTTTGTTTAATCTGTGGCATTCTGTGAATAATGGCAGGTAAAAGATGCAATGTAACATGAAGGCATAATTCATGTTGCACTTCAAACAGTACAAAGCCTACTCAAATTATCAGAGTCAGAGTGAAAATGTATTAACTCAATGGTTGGTATTTTCAAAAGGAGACTTCATGTAACTTAGTCCACTGACTAACTCTTGAATATCACTCATCTGTTCTATGGAACGAGTGTCTAGTTATTGAAATTTGTATTAAAGTGAGAAAAATAGCACAAACTATGTTGTAAAAATGAAAATTCTAATCTAAGTTACATAGTTTGATAGTTATTTATTACAGATTTAGGCACCAAACATGTGATAAATATTGTTTGAAGTGGTGTTCCATACAAACAGGTGACTAACATGCCAGAATAAGGGGACTACGTTAGTCCACTTTCATGAATACATGTACCAGACAACCTGTTTTATAAGATAGATAATGACAGTTGTAAGTTCATAGTTACAGCAATGTGGCACATCTCTGCTATTTACAATGGTGCAAAACACAAGCACAGCAAAGTGTTTTCACATCCTTGTAAATACCCTTGTGTGTTGCATTACTCTCACACACTCACAACTATGCATCCTTAATGGACCTGATTCTAAATAAACCGTAAATATTACAAGAGATGAATAAATATATCTGTAATCTTTAAAGGGCAATAACGTGATTGGGTGCACTTAAAAATGCCTCAAGAAGCAAATGAGTTAAAACATAAACCAATGTATACACTAACTAGAGTGTTTATTGGAAGGATTTGTCTTGAATTTGTTTACTTAAGAGAAACATGGATATACCAGTAATGAAAGTATGACCCTGATGGTTTTAAGTTGTTGTTTTTTCCAATAAAATTTGTCAGCTACACAGTTGCGATCATTAACACCATAAAATTAAGTGATTTAACCCTTTGGGCTCGTTGCTATACGGCACTGTTGTTCATTGAGAGATGATGCAATATACACGTTGTTGACTTATACAATTCTTTACAAAATATTGATTTCCTACTCTGTACTGGTCAAAAATGAGTAATTTCTGGGACAGACGCATTAAAAAATAAAACTCGACCGCTTATCCAGTGTTTGACCAAAATTTCTGTCATATATTCTGGGCTTCTGTAGAATCCCGTCGTCTCTGAGTGTGCAATGTACTGGGCTTCTGTACAAGCCCGTCGTCCCCAAGGGGTTAAAACAAAAATTACCATACATGAATGGATTTTGTATGGAAACAGAAATTATACATGAAATCACCTTTTTGACCAAGTTTTGGTCCAACATGCAAGTACAAAGTCATGCACACCAAACTGTGTGCTCAGGTGGCCCCGAATTTGGTCTCAAAAGACGTGTGAGATTGGAAAGCAAAAAGTTATGAAATTTAAGCACATTTGCAAATTTTGCATTAAAAAATTATCACATATAATGTCGAGTTGTGGGCTAATTTAGCCAATCCTCAACCCCCCTCCCCCCCCCCAACCTTGAACTTTTTTACCAATGATCAGCCACTGTAATTCACTTTGGCCAGAGACCATATATTCCTGACTGGAACACAGTGAGATCAACACCTATCTCAGGACATTTAACTTCTGCAAACCCTGTTCTCCAAATGGCTCCATATGGCTTGGACACAGGTTATCACCAAGTTGTCACTGACATGTCTCTTCAACAAAAATAGGACACAATCATGAACTGTTTAAATGGTTGTCAAGAGGCCCACTTTAGGTTCCTTGGAGTGGTCCAATATTGTACCAGGGGAAGGGAATAAGGCCCATGACATTTTTTTTTATCTTAACCCTTGGCCTGCTTTGTTAACCAATTGAAGAAGTGTGCATATTTTGCAAAAACAAACTATAAACTGCATAAGAACCCTGAATTGAACCTGAAGTTCAAGTTAAAAACGTAGTAAATAAAGAGTTAAGTATATTCTCCGTATACCGTTTTGTAACACCAATTTCTGAATTTTTAATACCAGGAGTGATATTGTTATTTGTTATTGTTTTATTTTTACTAACATTTCCAGATTGCAAAAATGCTACAATTTTCACTTTTATTATTTTGCAAGCACAAAATAGAATAGCCCATAAAAACTCCTGGTTGTAAAGTGGGTCAAAACATAGAATTTGGGTCTGATTTTGATTAACTCTAAAGTACAATTTTCTAACTTCTTCCATTATTTTCTTTTCCAAATTTATTTCCACATTGGTTTCAACATCGTAAACTGTAGCACTTCTACCTTCAGCTCCAGAGAAACACCTTACTGTTACCTGAAGGAGGTAAAACTGTGCCTACCAGTAGTACCACCCAGGTATAAGCTAGAGAGAGAGTAATTTTTGCACACTTCAAGATTATCTGTCAGACACTATGGGCTGTGCTTCTTCATGACTTGGAGTACAGTGTAGATGAAGATGAAAAAGGACACCCACAGCATGACACAAAAGAGATGTGGTCCATCATTCTGCCTCACAAGAAGTAGCTCAACCTTAACATAACGCATTTACAGTGCATCTTTCTGGTTCTTCAAAACAAAAGTAGGGTGAGAATTTTCAAAAATGAAACGTTGCCAAAGAGATTGGCATTTGGGTCTGAAGACTAACTTTTAAAGTCTTCTCTGCATCATCTTCTCATCAATCTTGTATGGAGACATGGTAGTGCAGAAACATGTGTCATAATCAAAAGCTCTCTTTCAAGAGAAAGCACCCCGACTATCTTTTAGCATACAATACCAACTACATTAACCACTTGCAATACAGTAATTTGTAATGACTGTTCTTAAACAACTCACTTACAAAATGTAGAAATAGTTTGCATCACAGGCTTTGTTCTGAAATACAGTTGCCATGGCAAACTTTTGTCCCATGCAAACAAAAACTATGTTGTGGACATCTACATGTTAAATTCTTTAAGAGTCCCAATTATATTTGATTTGCTTAAAGTTAAAGGCATAGTTCTGGGGAAAGCTCAAAATTTGCACGTCACTGTCTGCAGCAAATCCTCAATGTAATGAAAGATTATACTAAGAAATGTGAGAGGATGTAATGATATGGCTAGAAATTACATTTTATTTGATAGTTTATACGTTAAACTTATGAAAATGTTTTTGTAGGGTCGCCAATTTGACTTCTGATTGGTTAACATCCGTTAACATTGTTCCACATATACATTTTTGTGTTAGTCCTTTGTCAGCGTGTTTGTGTAGAGATGTTGTTATGAATTGGAATGTTTGGCTGATTTCAATATATTTTGTTCTGTACCAAAGGGTCATTTTCAGGAAATCTAATATTATCAGATTGTTCTAAAGAGGTAGATATTTTTTTAGATTTTCCCAAAACTATGTCGCACTTTTGAAAATTGTTGAAATCATTTCAACAAGTGACAGACGGACCAACTACATAACTCATGCTGACTGTCATATACCTCTTTCAGTCTTTCTTGGCAGGGGTATCAGCACAAAGTTATATTTGTAAAATCCTAGGCAGTTAACACATGGTAAATCCAGTTCCTGTAGCCAACGGGTTAACATATTACACCGTAGACAGATACAGTCAATTACACACGAGCCACTCGGCATCAAATGTTTTACTCAATTCTGTAAGTCTCTGCTTCAAGTTTTCAGGGCTCTCAATTTTCTCCACCTTGTAGCTAAATCCTGGTAACGACCTTAACCTTCTGCCCGGAATCTTGGTGAACATACACTCCGAGGAAAAGTCCCGAAGGAACTTGGAGACTTCAGTCTTTTGTGAGGAGTACCTGGCGGACCATTGAGGGCCAGGAGGGTTTGGCAAACTTAGGGGTCCGCTAGAGAAGGACAAGTCCAAATGTCGGCCCAGAATTCCTGTAATCTTGGTCCTGGCTTTATCAGAGTCACTTACGGCAGGTCTGTCTTTGTCTTGTGCCTTCTGATGGCTTGCTCCTGTGACAGGATGGATGAAAACAATTACATACAGTATGTTAAAAGTAAATAGCATGATTGGGGGGTAGTCCTGGGTTGAAACTACTATAGAATCAAGTTAACTATGCAAGGATTCTGCTGTGAAAATCTTGTGGTTAAACATTTGCAAATTTGTTGTGCATCTTTCTATGGGACTTATTTCTCTTGGACCTTAAGAAAAATAAAATGCTGGTATGTTCATGCTTGATTCTCCTTAAGTAAACAAATTGAAGACAAATCCTTCTAGCAGGGAGACCCTCTCCAGCTGGTGTATATTTGGTATATATTTCAACTCATTTGGTTCTTGAGGCATTTTAACCCATTGGAGACTTAGTACAAGTTAACTAGTGTTGGGGTTGTTAGATATGAGACGTTTTAAGTGGCCCAGAATGGCTTTAATTAATGTAAATCACTAAAATACATATTCAAACAAATTACAAAATTTATATTATCACAGCGGCTTTGACGCGCCATTTCAGAAGGCCCGATGTGCCAAAAGTGGCACACGCGCAGCTATTTGAGAACCCCTGCATTAACCTTTAACCCTAATCAGGCTGGGCTTTTTTGGCTATGCTATATCTGGGGGGGCTGATGATTCCCCCCCCCCCCCTCCACCCGAGATCTCGGCCATCGACCACGCGATCGCGCCAAAAATCGGCACACATGTCGCCCATGACGTAATCTACAAAACTGTATAGTTCATTACTCGGAATTGATTTCATATTAAAGACGCTATATAACACTGTGGAAGACCCATTTAAAAAATTGTTGAACTTTGCAATCTGACTTATCTGACAGTGTTTGAATGGGCAAATAAACACCCTAGAATACAAAAGTTTGGACAGTTATGCTGTCACTAGTGCAATATGTGCAGATACAAATTGGCACATGAATTTCCTATCAGGCGATAGGAAATTCTGCAACACAGCAGTCTATGGGGGAAAGCTGGAATGGTCTCTCAATGATTCTCACTTTTTTAAAGGACTTAATGATCGTTTTAAACTGCAATTTTTTTAGGGCTTCATTTCTAGACCTTATCAAAGACACTACTAGCAGTGGGAATCATGTAGCTCACGTTTTTTTAAATGGAAGCATTGTTATACAGTGCCTTTAATTAATCATGTTAATTTATGCATAAAATCATAATTAAGCTCTAAATCACTAATTAAAGCTCCAAAAATGCTAATTTTTTTGGTTGAGACACTCTTTTTAGTGTTCTTAGCAAATGCACTTGAAAAAAAATCCAGAGTCAAAATTGATTTCCTCTGTATTTTATTGTTTTTTAAATTTCTTATGTATTTCTTTGTTTTTTTGACCTTTAGTTTTTCATTACTTTTTTGCTGAATTTTTTGCGATCATAAACAGCATAAAATTAATTAATTTCAACCAGTAAAAGTAAAAATAATCCTACATTTATGAATTTTGGCTGAAAACACAATTTATATTGAAATTGTACAGGAAATCACGTTTTTGACCGATTTTGTGTGACATGCAAGTGCAAAATGTTATGTAACTTCGGAACGGCATACCCGGACGTCGCAAATTTGACCTCAAAATATGCGCAAGACTCAAGAAAAAAAAGTCACGAAACGCCGCGGTAACTGCTTTGCGCGTTGGCAACATATTGCGCGAAATGTCTGGGGGGCAGATTCCGCCCCCTCCCCAGCCTTTTTAGGGTTAAAGGGCAATGACATGTTTCGGAGAAGTCAAAATGCAACAAGAACCATATCTAGATTGAATCATATACCAATGTATATACCAACTGGAGTGTATCTCCTTACTGGAAGGATTTGTCTTGAATTTGGTTAATTGTGGAGAAACATTCATTTACTAGTACTGAATTAATGTGGTGTCTAGATAGAAGTTGATCACATACAAAGCTACACAACAAATTTTTCTGTCACAATGAGTAGTGATGGTGATTATTAAACATTTGACCATGAAATTTAGACTGCAAACGCTTTTAATAGTGTAGTTGATTCTACAGTAGTTTCATCCCAAATTAAGGACTTCCTGCAATCCTGCTATTTCCCTTTAAACTATTGAACAAACCCAAGTTGACGCAAATCTCACAGACAGACTGACTGGCTTGGACAGCTTGAAGGGAAAGCACCTCATGATGATGTACATGTAGTTATATTTGTGGAAGGTTTAGGAGAGGAAATAAGAATCAAACAGGGCAATGTCACTGTCAGAAAAAGGGTAGGCATTCTTGAAGCATCAAGGGCATCAAGACATAAGAAAAAATTTAAAGTACACTATATAACCACTGCTGGAAGACACCGTAAAAAAATTGTCAAAACTTGCTATCTTGACATATCTGACAGTGTTGAATGAACAATAAACACTTAGAACACAAAATTTGGACAGTTATGCTGTCACTTAGACAAATGTGCAGATGACAAATTGGCACATAATTTCTATCGGGCGATAAGAAATTCTGCAACACAGCAGTCTATAGGGAAGCTGGAATGTCTCTCAAGAATATTTTACTTTTTTAAGCACTTAATGATCATTTAAACGAAATTTTTAGGGCTTCATTTTTAGACCAGTCAGAGATACTGGTAGCATGGGGATCACGCAAAGCCTCAGATTTTTTAAACTGGAAACACTGTTATTCAGTGCCTTTAAAGTAGACTATGAATTATATTTTTATTTTTTCAAATAAAGGACCATTGAACTTACAGAATGAACTTAAAAAAGACTTTTGTCAGTTACATTTGAACTCTTAGAGAAATGCACTTTTTTCCATTTTCTTCTTTTTTTTGGGGGGGGGAGGGGTGGTTATACACATGGCTACAAAACAATCCAGTTTCAAAACAGGCCTAGATTTCAGCCCAGCAACTGAAGTGTTAAAGACGATATATAAAATTGTGGAAGCCCCGTTTAAAAAACTTGTCAAACTTTGCTATCTGACATATCTGACAGTGTTTGATGGACAAATAAATACCCTAGAACACAAAAGTTCAGACAGTTATGCTGTCACTTGTAAAGTATGTACAAATAAAATTGGCACATTATTATTCTCGGCCAATGGAAATTTTGCAACACAGCAGTCTATGGAAGAAAACTGGAATGGTCTCTCAATGGTTACTTTTTTAAAGCACTTAATGATCATTTTGAACTGTAATTTTTTCAGGGCTTCATTCTTAGAACTTATTAAAGACACTAGTAACATCCATGTAGCTCACATTTTTTTTGAATGGAAATACTGTTATACGATGCCTTTAACCTCCAATTAAATCTGAAAAACTTACTCTTGCCCTCTTGGGTTTGGGTATCCTTCGGCATATCCAGGGCTAAGTTCCACCCAGCACCTCCTCTCAGGTTCATGGTTCTGTTATGGATTAATTCCAATCTCACTCTCTCAGGAAGACAACCACTCACACCTGACAAATCAATGATATCAAAAAATGATAGATGATAAATTATTACCGGCATAAACTGATGATTCATTATTCTTGTTACCATGTGAATTACATAGGTTGCCTGTAAAAATAATAAATTTGATGATAATATCATAAATGAAACAAGAGCATTGGGGTTGCAAAACCAATGCAACATTTAGGTTGTGCTACTAGTAAGTAGGTAATGAATTATACATAGTTCTGCCTTTTGAGGCCCTACCTCTTGGCCCCCTTAACCCTAAAAAGACGGGGCTATTTTGGAGGCTGGAAAGACTGGAGGGGCCTTTTGGGACCCCCCCCCAAGATCTCGACTGTTGGTCGTCCGATCGCAACCAAATTTGGCACACGCGTCCTTTGTCATGTCCTCTAAAAGAAAACATACTCGAAATACTGATGTTCATTGTATTTTTTAATATATTCATAATTAATTATGCAAATAAGCAATTTTTTGATCAAAAAATTGATTTTTTTTTTCATATTTTGGTGCCTATTGTGGTCCATAATTTCCTGTTTCAAGGTTTTCAGTTGTAAGAAGAGGTTGTTTATCATGGAATTGTGTTGTGTCATGCTTGCATTATTAGATATGCTTATGCAAATTAGTAATTACTACATATGCAAATAAGTACTTCTTATGTATTTCTGTATTTTACATTTCTCATGTATTTCTTTGTTTTTTATGTAATGTTTTTCATTATTTTCATATCCTAGAACTAATGAGAAGAGAGTAATTCACATGTGACATTATATAGAAAGAAACAAATAAAAATGTAGTTAGAAAACATGTCTATAACATTCATTCACAATACCATACACTTTACACACAAATGAATACAATTTTGATTTCTTACATGACATGTGATACGAAAATGTAACGTAACCCGCAACCGCGGCATGGGGGTATACAAATTGGTATCAAAAGTTTGTGCAAAACTCAGAGTAAAAGTCATGGAATAGCGGCGAACATTTATGTGGCAAACTAGAGCAATTCGGCCTGCGCCAAGCCGATGGGGGTATGCTCCTCTCACCCGTCCAATTGCCCAGAACTAGTGAATGTACGGCATCGTAAACTTTGACGTCTTCAACTTTGAAATCTCATTCTTATGCCCATTATACATACTTCACCCAAATTACATCATATCCGATAAGCGTTCGTCTAATTATCATGGTTAAAGATATTAATATGGGGCCCTCGTTAGGACCTTTGACCCTTGACCCTTAATCCCCAAATATGATCATGTTCATTGGTACCATATACACTTACTTCAGCTCCAAGTTACATCAATATCCGATAGCCGCTTCTCTGTTATTCATGGTAAGAACACTAAGTTATAGAGCCGGCCTTGTGACCTTCAACCTTTGACCATTATAACCCTGAAATCTGATTGTTTCATTGGTACCTTATAATACATACTTCCCCCACGTAAATTCAAATCGGACCAGCCATTAAAGTTAACATGGTAATGGGCCCAAATCAGACATTCTATCAGGCCTCGTGACTTTGACCTTGACCTTTCAACTCTGAAATCTATTCAGTTCATTGGTGCCGTATAATACATACTTCAGCACAAGTTACATTCAAAATCCACATGCCTTTCTTAAGTTATCGTGGTAACGAACCAAATCAGACGATGTTTTAGGTAGCCTGTGAACCTTACGCGCTCTGGACGCTTTTCAACCCAAAAATCTAATTCAGTTCATTGTTGGCTCATGAAGTACATTACTTCACCCACGTTACATCAAAATCGAAACTGGCCATTCACAAATTATCGCGGTAACGAGCCCAGCCAGAACATCATTTTAGGCCCGGTGACCTTTGAACTTGTGGACCCCCCCAGAAATCTAATCACGTTCATTGTTGCTTCATAATACCATTACTTCACCCAGTTACATCAAAATACGACGCGCCGTTCACAAGTTATCACGGAACGAGCCCAAATCAGACATATTTTAGGCCCACTGACCTTTGACCTTTGACCTTTCAGCTCCAAAATCTAATCAGTTCATTGTTGCATCATAATACATACTTCACCCAAGTTACATCAAAATCCGACTGGCCGTTCACAAGTTATCGCGCCGGGTAACAAGCCCAAATCAGACATAGGCCCTGTGACCTTTGACCTTTCACCTTTCACCTCCAAAATCTAGATCAGTTCATTGTGCTTCATAATACATACTTCACCCAAGTTACATCAAAATCCGACGGCCGTTCACAAGTTATCGCGGTAACGAGCCCAAATCAGACATACACGTATTTTTAGGCCTGTGACCTTTGACACTTTGACCTTTCACCTCAAAATCTAATGAGTTTCATTGTTGCCCCCTAGTACATTACTTGGTCTCAGTTACATCAACATCCGATCAGGGTTCTTAAGTTACGCGCGTAACAGAACCGGTAACGCGACGGACGGACGCCGGACGCACGCCACGCACGCACGGACAACCCGAAAATCATAATGCCTCCGGCAAATTCCTTGCGCGGGGCATAAAAGTTATCGCGGTTTATGTACGGGGGGGAGGGGGGGGGGCTTTTAGCCCCCCCCCCCCAGTCTTTTAGGTCAAGCGGCCACCATCAACTTTTTGAACAACTTTGCATCCCGAGCCATGGAATTATTTCTGTCAGTAAGGCATAAAATCTGACTATCTGTTTGAAAAAAATGTCATTTCCCTCAAATACTCCCCTCCCCCTCCCCCTCCCTCTCCCCTACCCTTCCCCTTCCCCTTCCATCTACCCCTTCCCCTTCCCCCTCCCCTCCACATCCCTTCCCTCCCCTCCCCCTCCCCTTCCCTCCAAGAAGTAAACATGTGAATTAACATGAACCTACCTGCCAATACGATGAGCCACAGCCAGGTAATCCTGATGACCATCGGTTCAAAAACTCTGTCATGTACAACCTCTCAATGACTCAACATGGCTTCCCATCTCCCCTGACTCTCTGCATCCAACATGGCCTCATGAAACAAGGCACGCCTA
>JZLH01S0420383.1:28151-38272 GCA_001188425.1 Eucidaris tribuloides
TAGTTTGAAAATTATTCTGTTTCAAGGGAAGCCAGTGTAGTGAGTTCAAGAGTGGTTGAGATGGGTAATCACGAGAAACTTGCAGAATTAATCGTGCTGCCCAATTTTGTAATCGTTGAATACGAGTCAACTGATTAGACGGAATTGAAGAAAGAAGCCCATTGCAATAATCAATACGAGACAGAACTAAAGAACGAACAGCATTGTGACAGGCAGACTGGTCAATAAAACTTCTGATCCTAGAAATATTCCTTAAATAAAAGGTAACTGTACTACAGATGTGAGAGATATGGTAGGACATGGACATGCAAGAATCAAATATAACACCAAGGTTTCTTACTGTTTCTGAAGGGCTAATGAGTGTGCCACCAACATCCAATTGGACATTTGGAAGACTGCGCAGGTTGTGAGCAGAAGCAACAACAAAGAATTCAGTCTTTGAATTATTCAATTTTAACTTATTCACTACCAACCACTGTCTTATATCTAATATACAATTCTGAAGTTTAGCAAGTGCATTATCGAGAGCTCCAGGAGTCTTAGGATCAAAAGAAATATATAACTGTATGTCATCAGCATAAAGATGATAATTAATACCGTGATTCATCATTTAATTCATCATTTAAAACTCTTAAACCCTTGATTTTTCAACTTCAAAACCAAAATACAGCAGTTCGACTGTGCACAGTCAATCACTATGCCTCCCCAACCTCACTCAATTTGATTTAAATTGAAATGCCATGAAGCATGTATGTGCCCAATCTGATCAAAGTCCTTACATTACATTGAATGTGAGACCAAATCAACAATGCATGAACCCTTGTGACATTCCAACACTGACCTTCAACTACAGAATCTATACAACTTAATGTGGTCACAGAGCCCAAATCAGACATGTTTGAGGCCTTTGGACTTTGACCTTTCAATCCAAAATCGTAATCACTTTCATTGGGCTGCATGATAGTACATAGTTGTCCCAGTTCATCAAAAATCTGATCAACCAGTTATCGCAGAAATGGAAAACCAGTAAAAATTGGGGGGGGCGGCCAAAAATGGCACGGAAGACGGACGACACGCAAATAAACATTATCTTTTGGTGCAGAGGCAAAAAACAACACTTACAATTTAACGTTTCTTTTCAGATTATTGCGAATAATGAGGATGTGTAAGACTAAGGCCATCAGTTGTATGATGAACAAATGGACAACGGAACGCGAACACATGGATGGACAAACAGACAACCGGAAAGACACTTACATTTGGCTCTTCTCCACAGATTCCTTCTGAATGGGGAATGAGGAATGTGTATAGACTAAGGATCACTCGGCATCCATTGAAACATCAAGGTGATTGCACCAGAAATTTCGTTCCACGATTAATGTCATCCTCTTCCTTAGGGAATCATAAATCCTCGTGGGCTGGGAAGAAACTTGGTCAAGGCAAACGACTGGGCAGTACATGTCCCTCTTCACTTTGCGGGTTTGAAGATACCCTGTTTCGACGAACACCGCTTGATCTCATTGTCGGAAGTTTGGGCGAAGGATCCCTAGAGATGCGAAAAAAATCAGCATTCTCTTCAAGAAATTACAGAGCGAAAAAGAAATGGAGTTACTGGTAACCAAAAATGACATTGACAAAAAAATGAGTTCCATGACATTCCTTTGATGGTTATTTCATACATTAAACCCTGAATAGCCACTCTTTTAGACCCCATCTCACTGAGGGGCGGATCCTCGGCCACTCGATCGTTGCGATTGCACCAAAAAATCGACAAGCACGTATCCAAGACATAATAGTACAAAACTGTATGTGTTAACTACCGGAAAAGTTCATATTATTTGCTTAATTACGCATGAATTAGATTTAACGTGTAAAACACTACATAAGCCCTCTCAAAATTGTTAATTTTTGGTTGTAGACACTCTTTGTCAGCATTCTTAACAAATTTATGAGAAAAAAAATAGAATCAAATTGATCTATGTTTTTAATTTTTCATTTTCTTATTATTTCTTTGTATTTTTTCATCTTCTATTCTGAAATTTTTTTTCAAAAATTTGTCAGGAAAATGTCTAGGAGGATGATTCCAACCCTCCCACTCCAGTCCTTTTTAGCGGTTAACCTAATCTCAATGCTAAACCTAACCCTACCCCTATTCTGAACTGCCAACCAAATTATCCTAACAGTTACTCTTTGCCCTTCTAAGATACTGTCACAGAGCAACTGCTTCACTTGGAGCAAATGTTGGGTTTCCAATGAAGAGCTGTAATCAAATTGGCCTGCTTACTCGGTAAGAAAAAACGAAACTGTATTTTTAATCCAAACTTCCAAGCTAATCAGCCGACCTATTCAACCATGTTAACAGGAACAACCATTTGAACAGTGCTATAATTACATCTTGAGACCCATGTTCTCAGTCCTGCGTCTTCAGACGGAACATCCAAGGTTATGTGTGGTCTTGTCCAAATCATAATGTAAACAAGTGAATCATCATTGATGAAATGTGCAGTATTCATCCACATCCGGGGGGGGGGGGGGGGGGGGCACTCGACTTACAAAGATGATACCTAGGTGCCGGCCACCGAATTTGAAAATCAGATGGCTCTGGAACGGGTCCTTGAGCAAGAAATGGGGGGTCTCTGGAATGGAGCTAAGGCTTCAGAAAACCTCAAAATGCCTATGCTCTGGACCTGCGATCGCGTACAAATTTCCGGCGCGCCGTGCTGAAAAGCAATGCTCTGCTCGGGCCGCGCCGAGCCGAAACAGTGAGACGAAAACGGCAAAATTTGGGTGTCTCTGAACTGGAAAATCGAAATTTTCTGTGACTGTGAAATTGAGATGCTCTGGAACGGAAAAATTTGGGCTAAAATGGGGTCGCTACCCGGCACAACGTATCACACAATTTATACTAAGTGCCCCCCCCCCCACCCCCCCCCCCCCCCCCCCCCCCCCCCCCCCCCCCCCCCCCCCCCCCCCCTCCCCCACCCCCCCCCCCCCCCCCCCGGGATCATCATCACAGATGTATGTCTCTGGAATGCCGTTTCTAATTCCTGAAATGTTTACCTTAAAAGGTTATATGACATGATTGGGAACACTTGAAAATGCCTCAAGAACCTATATGAGTTGAAATATATAACTACTTTACACTAGCAGGAGTGACTCTCCCACCTGGGAGCTTTGTCTGTAATTTGTTTACTTAAGGAGAACCAAGCATAAACATAGGAGTATCTGAATTTTATCCGGGGACAATAAAAATAAGCCCCATAGAGAGCCACACAGCAGGTTTCCGTGCTATGAGTGATATTGACATTGTTCATTTTAGAATGAGTCAATGTTTGACTACAAAATTTTCACAGTAGAATCCTTGCATAGTTTACTTGATTCTAGAGTAGTTTCAGCCCAAGTTGAGGACTACCCCAAATCATGTCATTTACCTTTAACCTGTTGTCTCTGAAGTTTTAAATTTAGCTTCCAATCAGATAATAAAGACAGAATAAACATTGGTAGATAATGATAAACAAGTCCCATTTAATTTACTTAAAAACCATGGAATAAACTTGCATAAATTAGCATAATTCATGACTTTCAAAATGCTGTGTAAAAGTGTGGCAGCCCTCACCAACCCCTATCAGATAACACAAACAGAATACAAATTCACCCAGAAATTAAGAAGTGTTTTTTTTTTGGGGGGGGGGAGGGTGTGGTTGGTCACTGTTTATTGATTTTGAATAAATTGCATAATTAGCATAAATAATGAATTCTAAAATTCAGTGTACAAGATTGAAATCCCTCACCTAGCTTTATCAGTCTGAGTAATCAGAATCAAAACCGGTGAAGAAAAACAAAGCAGTAGCAAATTTAACATTTTGAATACACACATTCTGGCAAGTACACACATACAGAGCCTGTTATATATTAACATTTTTAACACACACAGAAAGAAACACACACTCATATTTTAACTGACACACACAAACATTGTCCCCTCACCAATTTGATTCAGCTAGGACAATAATCCTGTTCCTTTTTTTGAGAAAGGCATGAAAACCAAAATCGTATCAAAATGTAGAGCATTAAAACAAAGAGCCAAAATACATGTCTATTTAAAGTGCAAGTTTAGTTTGGGCAATTTTTTTTTTAATTGAAAGCTTTATGTCCAAAGTTCAAATCACACCAATAACAGATTCTGAATGTCTTTCCTTTTTTTTTTTTATTAATTAATGAAAAATGAGCAGAAAGATCAGACTCTGATCTTTCTGCTGCTGTTTAATTCAGATAACTTTAACACCTTATTAACGCTTTAGATGCTATAAAGTAAAATATACTCAAAAATCTCGGGGGTTCCCCTTACCCCCCCCCCCCGATATTTTTCATGAATTTAATTTTTTTTTTTGAACGACATTCAGAATCTGTCATTGGTGTGATATGACCTTTGGGCATAAAGCTTTCAATTAAAAAAAAAATCACCAAAACTAAACTTGTGTTTAAGTATCAACTATTCTTACCATTTGTCCCTGGCATCACCATAGGATTGCACAAACGGGTCTCTTGCTGTTGAAAAAAAAATCAGAGGAAAGTCTGACATTGGATGATACAATATATTTAGAATAATTACAAATGCAAACATCAAAAATTATTATTTTCCCACTTTTTTACATGTAGTTATGATCACATGGAATTAAATTTTACTTCATAAACAAAGTGTCTTGAATAAGATGCCTATAGGCCTATATGTACATACATACACTTGTACAGGACCTTCAAGGATGGAGTCAAGGCCGATTGTTCTGAGTTAAACAGGCCACTGGAAAATTTTCACATAGACACTACTTTTCCCCTATGCTCTAACAGCCCACTTTTCACATACGAAACAAAGTGTTCCCCTACAAAAATCCATTTTTCCCACAATCAAAGTAAGTTTCCCTTATAGATAGTAAAGGCAAGAGATTTATCTTAATTAAGAAAGCATGTACTATGCATCATGGATACAGCGACATGTGTGTGTTACGTTTTGCGTAATTATGCAAATTCTGCACGAGAGAAGCGACCAGCTATGACAGTGGCGGATTTACCCAAATAATGTCTACAGACGAATATATGATGACATAAATGGTACCCCGGGGTACCAACTAGAAATCCAAAATATTATTATTTTTGTTTTTAGCACTGTACCCTGGGTTACAAAATTATGTAAAAGTATGTAATAAGTGTGAAAATAACAAATTTAGCTTCATTTTTACCCATTTTTCGTAAGTTTATGCCCTTTTTGTTGTGCACTTGCGCAGGTTCTGCATCATAACCACTGATTTCTGTGATCATAACTGAACAAAATACATGTTTGGACACAAGAGGGCACTGCACAACGTGGTACACCAGGGTACACCGGGGTAAAACGGTAACCCGGGGTAGCGCGTGGTGCATCATATCCAGGAATTCTTTGAAACACTTTGACGATTAAAGAATATTTTTGAATATTGTTAGAATACTTTCAGATACATCAAAACCCCCTACTTCCCCCTGCAGAACATCATTTTCCCCATCATTTATCCCCTTCTACCTACAGTTGGCTAAAATATCTTTTGGTAGGGGGTTCCCCCTACAAGTTGCAGCCTGGGCCATCACCCCATCCTCCACTACAGTCCTGGATTTAACTTATAGCCCAAGTTTAGTTTTGGTCAATCAGACAAATTTTTTGTCAATCTTTCACAAAGTATTCTATTGTCACCCCAGACATCAGAAAACAACATCAAACCTACTGAAAACTGTGTAAAGTTCACTATGATGTTTAAATTAAAGTAGAGCATCTATGCTATGTACATTAACTACAGGAAATCTCGGGTCCCCCCCCCCCCCCCCGGAGGTTTTACATTTTGAGTAACAGGGATGGAGGACTCGAGGCCGACTTTGCCAGTCCTCGGCCTTGGCCTTGGCCTCGTTATCCCGTGACTCGGACTCAGCCTCGGTGATTTGGGTCGAGGCCGGGTCAAAGCTGCAAGATTTTATATAATCCGGTGAACCTCAGAATATACCCTGTTTGATTTGTTTGGACATGGATTTTGAAGTATTTTCAACTAATATGCCAAACAAAATTATGGAAATCCTAGTATAACTTGAACTTAGCTAAGTAAATTCACTTCTGATGACTATATTTTTACCCAGCTCATGAGTTTCACACAATTATTCATATGGGTGAATGTTTCTCTGTGATGTCGCTGCTCTATACTGAAACAAGACAGGCACGGTGAAAGTCGATTCCCATTTATCAGCTGAATGTTCTGAAGACATTTAGTCATTTACAATTACATAAAATATTGTTTACATGTACCTCAAATTCAGCAGCTTTTGCTTTATTTTGTTTTAATTCTTTCCCAAATTGATAAATTTCAATAATTGGTTGATTTGAATGAATGGTTGATTGGTTGAAAGATTGTGTTTAATTGATTGTAAGATTTCAAAGTAATTTTAAAGGTTAAAATTTTGCCCTAAGATATTGCATTACTTCGTAAGTTGGTGACTCGGCCTCGGCCTCGGAGAGTTGAGACTCCGACTCGGCCTCGGCCTCGGCCTCAGAAGGTAGTGACTCCGACTCAGTCTTGGCCTTGGAAGGTGGTGACTCGCCTACAACACTGTTGAGTAATTTCTCAAATATGTGAAAACTTTAAAGCAAGCAATTTTCAGGGCATTGATAGATCAAATAGGTGTATCTAAAAAACAGCATTGCAAAGAATTTCACTTTTTAACTATTTACCAAAACTGAACTGTGGCTTAACTACAGTGTGTCCCAGAAAAAAAGTCCCTCTCATAGACGACAGAATAATTACCAAAATCATGTTTTATATTGCATTAAGTTTACACATTTAGAAAGCCCATTTCATATTGTAGCTTCTGTGAAAATTTCAAAGGTCTCGCTTCATTGCATTTGAATACACAGGCTCTTATGTAACAGCAGTGCTTTCTGGCCATTTCCAAGTTTGCTAAAAAGCAATGCGAACTATGTGCATTATTCCATGCTTCACTTTTATATCAATGAATGTGTTATTGTCATTATTAAGTAACTGAAGTCAAGTTCATTCACCTTTTAAAGTGAAAACTAATCAAAATTCAGTTCCACTGGTCATGTTTGCTTTCACAGGGTGTGTTCCATTTATAGTTTACCCTTCAATATCCAGCTTGTAAACCTTTATTGTTCTCCTGCAATTTCTTCCACCTGATTTTCATTCAGGTTGATGCATTGATGTAGCACTGCAAACTTGGAATGGACTGAAAAGCACTGCTGTTACATAATGGACTGTGTATTCAAAACCAGTGAAGCGAGACCAATGAAATTTTAACAGAAGTTAGAAAATAAAATCGGCTTTCTACATCTGAACACTAAATTCAGAATTATATTCAATTTTTGGAATAAATTTAGCAGTCTATCAGAGGGACATTTTTTTTTTTTTTTTTTGGGGGGGGGGGGGTACACGCTGTATGACATCACATACTCACAGAAAATGACTTCCTCCAAGCTGCAGTTTCTTTTTCCTTTTCTTGAATGAGTCGGAATGCGGTATGTTTCACCGTTCCCACGTAGTGCCCCACACCCAGGGAATGGATTGGTTCTAGCACCTATCAACAAAAATAAAGTCAAAATATAAAATTTTCATCCATTTCTACTAATAGTATGTACAGTACTGTCATGTTTAGTCTGGCTTCTAACTTGTGTGACCTTTGACCTCTATCAATCTGCCGAAACATTTCTGTACATTAATATCACTAAACTTCTCACCACATCATATCACCTCTGGACACTCATAAATGTACAGTTACTATATTATACCTCGAATATGCCAACAAATATAAAGTTCACTAACCCTTAACCCTTTGGAGACTAAGTACAAGTTAACTCGTGTTATGGTCTATGGAAAATCAGTGTCAGAGTGAAATCATATGTGACCTGCCCAGCTCCAAACCAACAAAAGTCACAGATTATGATTCTCTGTAATAGACCAAAAATGTGTCATTTGGGTTGACCAACTCAAATTTCAAAGTTTGTCTAATCTAAAAGAGTAATCTGTTTGTCTTTCCACCACCAAAGTTTGGTGGCTTAAAACGAAACTGAAACCGAGATATTGGCAGTTTTTCTAGACGACATTTTTCGGACATGTGCTTTCGCGTGGCGCACCTGCGTGAACGTAATCTTTAAATCCTCTTTTCTCCCTTTTCTGTGAAACTGCATCTCCTAACTCTCTCGTGTTTCAATCACATTATGAATTGATTAGGATGGTCCAATTTTAACAAGTTATATATCATTTTAAAGCTAAGAGCTTATTCTTTATGACAATGAAGAAAAGTGAAAATTAATTTTGGCCTACTTTTTGTGGGTTTTGAGCTGGGCGGTCACATATAGTCTCCAACAGGTTAAACTTCTACCATTAACCTTACTCCCTTTGCATCCAGTAGAAGGGCCCTAGCATATGTTCCCGGCAGAAGGGCCTTAACACTAAATTGTCTCTAACTTGAAAACCATTGGCTCTTTTCACATGAAACCATAGTAGTGTGATATTTTTTGATCGTTCTGTCAGTCTGTTAAGTGCAAATATTAAATAAGGCAATATTTCTCAAATTAGAGAAAATTTACTGTTAAGGCCCTTCTGCCAGGAACATAAGCAAGGACCCTTCTGCTGGACAACCAACGAAATGTTCCACTGCCCATTTCCAACCATCCTACCAACCAAGCCACAACACCAAGTGTTCCCCCCCCCCCTTCCTGGCCACAGTTATCCCTGAAATATGCCAATTTTTGCAGAGTTTGAACCCATGCAGATTCTACCCAAAATCTAATCAGCTGATCTACACCTCATAGTGCATGCCTGGGCCACGGACGATCACAATCTAACCATGTGTTCTCCATATATTGCGATGACGACATCAGGGTGTACGGACGGACAGACAACCCGAAAACATAATACCTCCGGCCTATTCTGGGCAGAGGCATACAAATTAGCTACACATACCCTTCTTGTTGCCCCATAACGCCACAGCTGCAGAGACAACATAGCAGGCAGCAACTTGTAGTGATGTGGGTTCATGTGGTAGAGAGGAATGGACAGCATTGCTCCCAGTCTGGGCTGAAAGTAAGGGGCAGTACACCTGTTGTGGGGAAATTAAAATTAGTTGCTTTAAATTTACAGTATTACAGTCATTCATTTGTAACATGTCGCTGGCGCACTTTTGCTTTTCATATTACACCTCTTAAATAAGTGCCAATAGTATAAGACCTATGTCAGTAATATATGTTGTTGTTCTTTCATTCTTTTACAGCAGAGGGATAACTTTTACTAAATCATACACAAAACTGGGAGGTTTACATTTCCCTGCAAATTTGAGATTTGATTACACATTTGAGTGAAAACACAGGTCTGAATGCTGTCTGACCCTCCCATTAAAGAATGTCTAGCGATGCCTGTGTGTTTATACATAATACTAATATATAGAATAAACTTCACAATTATCTCACTTACTGTTCTACCTCCTCATCCTTGTCAGTCAATGTCGCTGCCATTAAACCAAAAACGGTCGGTGCCATTTTTTGACATTCAGCCAGGAATGTAGTCCAGGAAAAGTTTTGGATATTTTTAAGAGTCGACTGGTTGAAGGTTGTTTTGCTGTGTTTAGACAACTTCCTGATCTCTGACCTTACATCCTTCTTCAAGAGAGTCATGAAAGCTGTCCTGGCAGAACCAGAATTTTTCAGAAGTTGGGAGAATCCTCTCAGGTATTTATTCATGGCGAGCTTATTCAATGCCGACTCTTTTACGAGGGAGGACGTACGCCTTTTGCGGGCGGGTTTCTTCATTGCACCGGTTCTGGCCTCCCACTCAGCTGTTACCTCCTCAAATCTCATCTTAGCACGAAGCCATTCTAGAAGAGAATAACAATAATTATAGTGAAAACTTATATAAAGTTCCACACTGTCCACGGATGCTCAAAGTACTAGCCCAGAAACCATTCTCTTTACTATAAGAAAATTTTGTGCAAGACGTCAGAATGATTGTCAGAATGAACAGTTTCAAAACATAAAATAGTTACAAAGTACTTACACCACCCATGACATAATGAAATAAAATGTACACAATATCAGG
>JZLH01S0420472.1:6653-25627 GCA_001188425.1 Eucidaris tribuloides
AGGGCTGGGGCGCGTTCATTCCCTTTTTTTCCATCAAGTATATTTAAATCTTACTTTGGTTGAAAACCACTGCAAATAAAATGTTCATAACTGCCCTGAAGAATCACAGTACACTAAATGCTTCCAGAGCTCTTATACAGCCACCCACCCCCGTTACACACTACCATTGGAAGCCTTTGTTTTCATTCACAATGTTTAAAGGTAAATGGCATGATTGGGGTAGTTCTCAATTTGGGGTAAAACCAAGTTAAACTACTGCAAAGATACTACTGTGAACATTTTGTGGTCAAAAAGTTGACCCATTGAAAACAAAATTGTCAGTTACACCTTGAAAAATTGAAAAAAATCTCAGTACACCTTGTGAAAGACAAATTTTGTGCAGCTTTCTATGGGATTTAATTATCTGGGCCTCAAGTGAATTAAACTGCTGTATGTTCATGCTTGTTTCTCCTTAAAGAGATAGGCTAACATTGTGGAGCTTCAATTTAAAAAATGTCAACTTTGATATCTGAGCTACATAGTAGAGTTCAAATGACAAATAACCACCCTAGTCCTAGAATACAAAAGTTTTGGAAAGGTTGCACTGCAATGGCAAGTTATGCATGGAATAAACAATTAAAACTCGGGGCGAGTTTTAATAACTAGGTGTACACCAGTAAGTCTATGGGAGAAAATGGGCAAGTGAATTCTGTCAACTTACGATTTCACTTTTTAAAGCACTAAATAATCATTTTGAAATAAAAATTTTCAGGGCTTCATTTTTAGACCTCATCAAATACACTGGTAGCATGGTGGAATCATGTGGCCAGATTTTTTAACTGTGGTAAATGTAGCCAATACCTTTAAGTGACAAATTTAAGATAAATCCTTCCAGCCAGAAGATACACTCCAGCTAGTGTATCCATGTATCTTTCAACCAGTTCGGATAACGAAACATTTTTTCATTATTATGTCAACTCCCTTTAAAATCATTTGAGACAAAATTTTTTACCTCCATATCATAGTATCAGGGAAAAATATTATATTTCTTTGGGGGGCGGGGGCTACTTTTCTGTTCCAGTGCATTCCAGATAGTCTTACATAGCAAATATGTGGGCTTTTTTGCCTGGGGGGGGGGAAAATCGCCCTGTGCCCCCATGCATTTTTTTCCCCTGACTGTAGTATCCTTCCCTATTTCCTTCTATACAACCAGTGTTTTCATTCACTTTCATTGAAATCTGAAAAGCTTGAGTGTATAGACTGAAGAAAATCTCCCTATCGCATATAGACCGATATTAACGCGATATCACCTCCCGATACCAATTATCTGATCGATCGCTCTTGCGGGATGTATCTTCGGTTCGGCTAAATCGTTACATTCAAAACGCAGAAGACACGTCTTTATCGAAACTCGTCAATTCGCTAATAGATAACTACCTCTTCATTACCGAGAAACATAGCATAGGTCGACCTGTCTAATCATTATGAACGCCCCCAAGCCCTTTTGGACCCAGTCCTGCAGAGCTGTGCAGTTATCGTCTCTCCCCGAAAACAGGACCCCCAAATCCTCCATGAAAGGGGGACAAAAGCCCACAGGAAGCTGCCTGAATGAAAATTCAACATCTTATACCAATGTGAAAGCATAGAGCTCCTAAAGTAGCTTCATGGTATTTTAGAATAAGTAGCAAAGGAAAGAAGATTATACAGAGGTTTTTGTGCTTTCTCACTTGCCCAGTAAATGTAATGTTATCTGCCTCAGTGACTATCTTTTTGTCCATATATAGCTTACAGAAGAAACACCAATTATTTCCTTCATTAGCTTCTGGCTATCCGGTTTTGTGTCAGGCAGCAAATAATGTATGTAGGAATGTACAGTATTTATTTTTTTTCTGTGAACATATTTATGTATTGATCAGCATTCTAAATGATATCAATGCATCCTACACTCAATATACTGTCAAATGCTGAGGTATTTTGGCCAGTATTACAAGACTGAGCAGTCTCAACCTGGAAAAGGTTCTCTTGCGAGGCAAGGTTGAAGGAAAACACAAGCAATTAGGAAGACCAAAAAGTAGATGGTTTGACCCGATTAAAACTGTAATGCTAGGTTCACACTGCCGATCTGTCAACTCGATCAGGCCCGATCAGGCCAATGTTGGGCCTGGTTGGTCTCGTTCGGCAAGGTAATCAGGGTCAATCTGCTTTGATAGGGGTAATCGACAACGCTCTGGCTCCCCACTTGAATGTTTTTGGCATGTTAAAAATATTCGAGTAGGTAACCAGAACGATGTCGATCAAGGCAGACGGACGCCGATCATTGAACCCGATTACTGGCCGAACTGGACCGAAAAGGCCAAAAATTGACTTGATCGGGCCTCATCGAGTTGGCAGATCGGCAGTGTGAACCTAGCATAACTGGACTGTCAACTGAGAGGATCTACGCCCTAGTTCAGGATCGTCAGGCGTGGCACAGCATCACAGGAGCTATCAAACGTGACAGGAATGAACGAACCACCAACCAACCATATTTATTTTTTTAATAGAAGTAATGAAGTTTAGCTGGTAGTAGTACTGCATTGGGTTCATACATACACCTTACAGCCAACAAAACTGTAGTTTTGGTCGATCAGACAAATTTTTCATCAATTTTTTATAAAGAATGTCAAGTCAGACATCAGAAAACTACATCAAGTCTACTCACCGAAGAGCCTACATAGTAGGCCCTACATTTCTTACATGGCAAATTGTTGGGGGCCCATTAATTTCTCATAAATGGAAGTGTTTCAGGGTGAGTGGTTTACAGAGCATTAAAGGCCAGTGGCATGATCGGGAGAAAATAAAAAATAACTTTAGAACCAAACTGGTTGAAAGATATACCAAAGATACACCAGCTGGAGTGTATCTCCGGCTGGAAGGATTTATCTTGAGTTTGTTTACGAGAGGAAAATCAATCATGAACATACCAGCATTTTATTTCTCTTGAGCCCTGAGAGAAATTAATCCCATGGAAAGCTACACAACAAATTTGTCTGTCACAAGGCATACTAATGGAAATTATTTTATTTATGTATCCGGCATATATATCTAAAATGAGTCAACATTTGACTACACAATTTTCACAGTAGAATCAGTCCTTGCATAGTTCACTTGTTTCTAGAATAGTTTTACACCAAGTTGAGGATTACCCCCAATCATGGCATTTACCTTTGATTTCAAACATGTACCGGCATATTAAAGTTTGGTCAGAGGATGTTATAGGAGTGAAGGGGTTAAAAAATCCATAAATTCAAAACAGGTGAATGATGTGTATTGCAGTTTGTATTATTTTGATGATATTAAACCAGCTCTTACGCATCATGTAGGCTGCATAACTTGATAAAGTGAAATGTCATGGGGACATTGAACAACGTGAGGTCAGGATTCAGCCCTCCTCACTACTTTGAGACATAATTGGTGTGCACTTACCATTGTGGCAAAGGCACTAAATGGGCAGAGTTGAAATTCATAAGCATTTAGAAGAGGAGGCCAGCTTGTAAACATCTAGAATTTTTGTATCTGCAGTGATTAAAAAATTAGGTTGACAAATTGATACTGGTAGTACTGGTACTTCACAGTATGTAGATCAAAATTGAGGAATGTAATGACTTCTTAATTTTTCCGGAAGACACTTTTATTATCTTGGAATCTTCATCTCATCTTCTGCATTTCATACTACAGCAACTTTGTTTGTAATGCTTTTATTCTCTATTGAATTATCTTTTGTTTTAAGATCTATGGGGCAACGACATAGACAAGGACATTTGCATGTACAATTTATTGAGCAGACAAATTTGTTCATTTATTTACAATTATATGTAGTATCTATTTCATTATTTTTAGTGTGATAATTTCAGCTCTACATTTATTAATAAAGTCATGCACATACTTGTCAATTATATGAAGTTTCAGACTTATATCCGGTCATTGACTTGTGTATATCTGTGTACAGAAAATTAGTTTTGCTTGAGTTGAATGACACACAAAAAAATCCTGTGAAGTTGGAGAATTTGGGGTGTCATTACTAGAAGTGGAGAAAAGGGTACATGTATTCTATTTATACGCTTTGTTTTTTCTATTTGCCATACAAACTTCCACCATATTTTCATTTGTTATTTTTTATGTACTTTTTCTTTTTCTTTTTCTTTGGTATTATGTGTTGATCCATGAGGAGGGGTGGCCCCTTTTGGATCTCCCATGTCTATAAACCAGGGATACAAAAAGGCCCTACTTTCACTGACATTACATGCATGTCTAGGGTTTTATGAGGATGTCAAATTTTTGTTATGAAATGTGTAGGCCTACATGTAATATATATTTAGCTGAAGGCTATGAAATCACATTTTAGCATAACATACTGTATTGATCTAGTACCTAGACTGCTACATTGCATTGCAAATATTAGATACATGTAGGCCTACATCAACTGTAAAATGGTATGAATTCTATTTGAAAGCTAACATGCATACAGGTACATCTCCATTTTGTAGTAGAAGAATTTATCTGAAGAAATTTTACTTTGCAGAATTGATTCCGATTTCCTAAGCATTCCTTTTAGCCTGTGGGCTGTTTTATGGAGATTTTTCAAAACATATTTCATCGAGCTACCTCAGCAATAACTACACACATTTGTTTCCCCTGCATGCATACAAATTACAAAATCAAGTTTATTGAATTGAAGTGCATGAATTGTAAAACACTGTACTGGATGCTTAGCCTTGAATAGCAGTGCACTACATGTACATGTAAAACATTCATCTGCACAGGACTGGCTTTTGATAGGAGTGTTTAGCAGTAAGTCTTGAAATTTATGAAAAAAAGGTACTCTACACCACTAACCCCCCTTTACTTTATTTTATTTTTTTATTTTATTATTATTATTTTTTTTATAAATCTTATGGTAGTAGGATACATGGGCATACATATTTAGCTGGGGGGGGGGGGTATGTCCCCCTGTCATGATTGGCAAGTTAATGGGTTTAATGGGTTTTGTTGATTTTTGTGATTTTTATTAAAAAAGCAAATTGCTATTAGGCTGAATGGCCCTTTAAAACAAATGGTAATATATACAAGATAACACAGAGCACAGGTGCACAGAATGAATTTACATGGACCATTACACTTTGGTTGCGTACATGTATCACTACATCCTTTGATTGACCTAGAGTGGTTCTGACAGATGTGCACTTTCCAGTATCGCAAAGGTTCATTTTGAAATTATGAAATCTGCAAACATTATGTTCTGCCAAAACTTGTATGGATATATTCTGCCTTGGCCATGTTATTGCCGTTTATTTATTTATAGCACAACTACTAGCTTTCCTTTGAGAAACTACTTGTTGTCTTGCGACAATATCGCTTTGATATATATGCATATATACACTGTGAGCCTGTGTTGAAAGGTCTATAAAGAATTTTTTATGTGGCTCTGGGGTTGGTGGGATTGCATGGGTGTATGGAAGAGGGATGGAGTGGGGATCGGGAGAGTTGTATGGCACCTCCCCCACCCCCCCCCCCCAAAAAAAAAGAAAATCAAAAGGTAAACGTTTTTTCCAAAGGCAATTTTTTGACGTCCTTTTTAAAATGACATAAATGAAAAAATATTGATCAGGTACAATTTAATCCTGGATTTTTCTCTGATTTTAGGGACTTTCCTCAAATTCCTGACTTTTCCCTGACCAAGAAAAGGCCAGGGAACTCATTTTTCCAGATTTTCCCTGGTCTCTAGATTGGTTCATGAATGTAGTGCCCTGTTGAAATGGCACGTTTTTTTTGACATATCTCACATTGAGTTTACACTTACATGTAAGTGAAAAGTCAATCAAGTTGATCACACAAGACAATCATATTTATCACATCTTCAACCTATACAACAATACTAGTAAATTGATAAATCAGAATAGGCCAACATATTTTGTACTTGCAGAAGACAGACTTTGGTACTGTCAACTTAGAAGGTGAGAGATCCAAATATGCCTGCTAAATACTACAGTGTACAAAATTAGATAACACTATTTCAAGTCAACAAACAAATCTTTCAAGTGACTAAATAAATTTACTTATGGTTGACTCATTCATTTTGTAACAAAGAAGATTAAATTTGTAAGGCATAGTGTACACTTAAGTTCAGGAAGTTTGCTTTGAGGTATGTGTGTGTGTGTGTGTGTGTGTGTAAATGCTGTTAAACGGGGACGTAAGTATGACACTCCACTATCAGATTGGGGACGTTAGGAAAACGGGGATGGTCCCCACCCCTCAAATGGCCAGAAATCAAACGTAGATGGCATGTTAGAAAATGGCTCAAAATTTGTGTGCACTCCCAACGTCCCCGGTTACTGGTGAAATGTCATACACATACACAAACGTCCCCAATTGCATGTTGTCCACGGGAGTGTGTGTCCTCGATTGCATGTTGTATACGGAGTGTATTTGTTTGTTTTTGTGCTGTCCCCGTTTGGCAGCAGTTACACGTATATGTGTGTGTGTGTGTGTGTGTGTGTGTGTGTGTGTGTGTGTGTGTGTGTGTGTGTGTGTGTGTGTGTGTGTGTATTGCTTTGCAGAGGTTACAGATTTTGTTCAGCTTTGACCCAGTTAAAGATTTTATTTGTTCCAAATCAGGGATTCTGTTTGATAGCTTTTGAGAAATAATTGATAAACCAAAAATAACATCATACCCCAAGTCCAGGTTATGTTTGAAAACAAAAACAAAAGCAAAGAATACCTTGCAGTGAAAACCAAAACAAACAAAATAAAATAAAATAAAACAAAAGATAACAAATCCAATAAATAAGACACTGTGAGATGAGATCAGATGAAATAAATAGGAATAAATAAAATAAAATAATATAAAATCAATAGATAAAGTAAAGTACAAATTTAGCAACCCCCCCAAAAAAAACAACAACTGACATTTGCTAGAAATGTTTTTCCCAGAGCTGATTGTACATATTTACAAAAAGGTATAAAGGACAATAATGATACGGTCATTTTTGGGTTGCATATCAGGAATTAAATCTTTTAAAGATTTGTACTATTAATTTTTGATGGAGGTGTATTGCTTTTCTGGATTTTAAAGGCTTTTTCTGTAATTATACACAAACCAGGATCTCAAACATTTTGTGATGTAAATCAAATGGACAATAGTAAAAAGTCTCAAACAAAGTAAAAAAAAAAAAGAACAGAACAAGCAATTGGAAGTTTAGAACATACATGAATGAACCCCACTACCCCATCCTCAGTAATCTGTGATTGTGTTGATGACGCAACCTGAGTCTTTAAACTGTAATTCAGTCACTAAACGGTTAGGAATATATTTCGTTGCATATTTTTCTTGGAAGCAATCAAAATCATCGGAATAATAAACTTATGCAGAACCCGAGATGACCGCACAATTCAGTTTTTATCCAATCACTCAAGATTCCTAATTGTATTGCGGGCATCCGTTACCGATGATACGACAGTCAAATTCACACCAAAATTGGGAGACTACTCGATTTCGAATTTCTCTTTGCGTCATCATTACCCGGAATGAAGCCAGGACTGGTGTAATTTGTCTGGGGACAAAGTAATGTGAATTGTATTTGTCACATGACCTCATATACAGGGTGAGTCAAAACAAGAATCAAGGCTGATTCAATCCAAAATCTCTTAAAATAAAAAAAGCTCTCAAAATCGAAAAATATATCATAAACATGGTATCAGGGAAAGATACTGTGAGTGTGACATAATCAATCTACTTTCATTGAGTCAAGTGCTTGGCAATCAATTTTGTAAAACCACATTGCCTTTGTCCAAGTTTTGAGTATGCATTTTGCATGCCTGGCTCATTGTAGTGCTGTATCAAAAAGGTTAACTGACCGTAACTGACCGTCAAGATCCAAAACTGGTTTAAATTTGTAGGTTTCAGTTAAAGTGATAGGCTAACATTGAGGAGCTTCAGTTTAAAAAATTGTCAAACTTTGATATCTGAGCTACATAGTAGTGTTCAAATGGACAAATAAACACACTAGAATACAAAAGTTTGGAAAGTTACACTGCCAATGGCAAGTTATGCATGAACAAACAATTAAAACTCGGGGCGAGTTTTAATAGCCTAGGTGTACACACAGTAAGTCTATGGGAGGAAATGGGCAAGTGAATTTGGTCAACTTACGATTTTCACTTTTTTAAAGCACTAAATGATCATTTTGAAATACAATTTTTTCAGGGCTTCATTTTTACACCTCCTCAAAGACACTGGTAGCATGGGGAATCATGTGGCTCAGATTTTTTTAACTGTGGTAAATGTTAGCCAATACCTTTAACTGTTTTGTGTCATTTTGCTGCAGAAACATGGTCATGTTTGTCTTTAGTATTTACAATATGATGACAAAGTTTAAGTAATTCCATTGTTATCCAAATATTTGACCGGTAAGCAATGTTTGTGAAGCCAAAATATTATTGTACTTTGAGCGATAGCAAGTTGCCATGGTTATTTCAGGGAATAAGAATATTCTCTTTTAGAGAAGGAGGTTGAAATATATTGCTTTTAGGTTTATAACCAAAACTGCCCGGTTTCGTGATAGGTTAACCGGTTTTGGAAATAACCGAAATGATGCAGCTGTAATCATTGCATTGTTGTGAATTCACTGGTCAATATCATCTTGCCGCATAAACTCCACCAACTTGGACACAAAACAATTTGGTTGTGTTTTATAAAACTGATTACTGAGCAGTCAACCATGACCCAATATGAATGGCCAGTCTATTGCATGGAAGTAAAATTACTATCTGATATTTCCTGATATCAGTTTTAAAGGCAGGGAATCTTATATGCACCCCAGCCACCCCTCCTGGAGCACAGCAGAACATCACTCATGCCCTTTGGCTAAGGACATGTCTGTGAAATCAGAACATCAGCAATTACCTAGAATTTGAAAAATGTCCCAAAAAAATATTTGCCATGTAGTGAATGTTCTGTGCGAGGAATGTTTTGTCTCTACGAGACAGTAATTCAAATCAAAGTCTAAAGGCCACCATACACTATGCGATTATCCGTCGCACGACTTACCGATTTGCATCTGAAATAAATCCCGGAAATAAATCAGCGTGTACGAAATATAAGCTTTGTTTTTTATTTCGGATCCAACTCGGTGCAGTCGTACGACAAAAGTCATGTAGTGTGCGGTGGCCTTAATGGTCATTATAAAATGGTCATGTTGATCCTGTGTGTTATGCGAGTGGGCATAAGTTTTTACTAATGCCCACTCAGATTTTCGAAACCATTTTATAAAACAAATAATGCACATTACGCGTTCGGTCGTTAGTAAAACTATTGACCCTCGGTAACTTTCTAAAAATTCAAAACACACTCGGCTTTCAGCCTCGTGTGTTTCAAATTTTTAGAAAGTTACCTCGCGGTCAATAGTTTTTACTAACGACCTCGCTAATGTGCATTATTTGTATACTATAAATCCACTAAAACTGAATCTTTATCCTTTATTCTTGCTAAAGGTTCTTAGATGGTATTTTCTCCTATATACCAGTGTATTGACACAATGATATTTTTCAGGCATGCAAAAAAGATGTAATATGGTGATTTTTTTTTTACTCGCATTGTATACAAACGGGACAGAGGGGAGGTGAAACACTTTGTGGAAGGCAATCTTTGACCTCAGTTAGAAACTGTAGAAGGTTGTAAAAAGTTTTTGACAATCCATCTAGGTACATTTGATTGTTGTTAGTTGAGAACATTGCTGATCAAAGTGTGCGATATATTGGCATGAAATTCTGAAATTGAAGTTTATATTTGGCAATAAAGTGAATGTGGAGCAGGTGGTATTGGAAATTCAATATAACCACAGTGGTGTACCACCGTGGAATTCAGTCTGGGTGTGGAGAGTACTATAGCCCCTACGAGTGTTGTGGTCTCTGTATCGATTTCGATTTCGATTTCGAGACCTTGAATGTCGAGACCGAGACTTGCACCTTGAGACTGAGACTTTTTCCTTCCGAGACCAAGACTTTGAGTTTTGAGACCGAGATCTGCATTTTTGAGCGCGATACCTCCAAAATGTGGTCTCGAGACTGAGACAAAGACTGAGACCGAGACCTCAAGATCCTAACACTGCAATGGTCTCGGTTTCGATTTCGATTTCGATTTCGAGACCAAGACCTTGACAATTTGTTCCGAGATTGAGACCAAGACCGAGACCTTATGTGTTGAAGACTGAGACTTACACCTCCGAGACCGAGACTTTTTTCTTTTGAGACAGAGACAGAGATTTTGGGTTACGAGACCGAGATCTGTGTTTTCGAGACTGAGACCTCCAAAATTTGGTCTTGAGACCGAGACCCTGAGATCCTAACACTGCAATGGTCTCGGTCTTGATTTCTACTGAGTCACTTTGGAATCACACATTCCTGATTCAAATTCTGAATATGAGGTACATTGTTTAGTTAGTGTGAATCTTGCTGGCTATGATTGTAAACAGGACAATATTTACTATTGACTGCATCAGTTGATTAGTGAATTTTATGCCAATAAAAAGGACCACCAAACTCACAAGGATGGTGTAAACACTCATAAATATTTGACCACCTACATAGTAAACCTATAAGTTATGAAGGAATGCAGATCTTGTTTGTATGAAAACTAAACATATTTCCAAGTCAGCAGACAGACGGCGTGTTTCTACAGAAAACTGTTATACCAGGGAGTTGTTAACAACTCCCTGGTTAATTCTGAAAAACCTTTCCATAGAAACAGAAGCGATACGGTTTATTGATAAACCGTATCTGACCAAATACGGTTTATCATGGTTATTGCCGTGTTAACCCATTGCCTACGAGATTCTGAAAATCCCATAGAATTAACAGGACACATCCGGTTCCCGTAGCCAACGGGTTAATCTGTTTAACTTTCCTGTGAAAATGCACAGCGACAAACCGTACCGTGTCTGGCGGAAGTACATGTAGGGGTCACCGGTGTAACCCGGAAGTATATTACAATCTCGCGTCCTTTTCGATTTCACCAGTATAATACACCTGATCGCTCATGTCAACACTCGCTATTCTTTTTTACACAAATTAAATAAACATAATAGGTCCTGAATTACTACGCTATCACAATATGCCAGTTTAACCACAGTGCATTGCGACGTCAAAATTTGAATTTCTGACTTCCAATTCATTTGCTTGACTCGGAACACGGAATCGGTATTTGCGTTCTATGGAAACAGGATGGTTTAAAGGCGATACGGTTTTTGAATTCCGGAAAAAATAAACCATATTCCACTACTTTTCTGTAGAAACATGCTGACAGACTTTATTTTGACATAAAATGAGCAAAATTTAACGAAATGGGGACTGAACTCATCATTGTTGACTTCAGATTACTTCCCATAAAAATATATGCTCAAAAGTATGCAATTCTTTCACAGAATCAGAAAATGATGTGAAATATTGTGGGCAAGCATTGAATTTGTTGGAAGTAGAAGTTGTGGACTAAACACATCGTATAACAATATTTCTATTTGCTACTGGTTTGTGTGATCAGGTTTAAAAAGGAAGCCATGAAAAAATTGCATTTCAAAATGATCGTTAAGTGCTTGAAAAAAGTAAAAAATCATTAAGTAGATGATTCCACTTTTCTCCCATAGACTGCTGTGTTGCAGAATTTTCATCGGCCAAGAATAATTCATTTGACGGTTTTTATCTGTACATATTTTACAAGTGTCAGCATAACTGTCTGCACTTTTTATGTTCTAGGGTGTTTATTTGTCCATTCAAACACTGTCAGATATGTCAGATAGCAAAGTTTGACAGTTTTTTAAAAATTGGTCTTCCACAGTGTTATAGGCCTATAGTGTCAACTAGGTCCCTACTTTTTTATTTTTGTAGTAGAACAGAGTTAAGTTAATTGAACACAATTTCATTATTTTTTTCAATTATTACTTTTGTTGTTAATTTATTTCTCTTTATGTATTATAATTTATTTATATTTTTATTTATATTCTATTTTATTTTTTATTCATTTATTATTATTATTATTATTGTTATTATTTTATTATATTATTATTATTATTATTATTATTATTATTATTATATATATATATATATATATATATATATTATTTTTTTTTTTGGGGGGTTGGAATCTTAAAGTTTACATTGTTACTTGTAACTGATAGTGAGACCACTATTATGGTAGTATTATAATCAAAGCCACCCTTGTGCATTTGAATGTGCAGGCATATTGGTAATTCAGCTTCCTCTGTTTCAGTAGAATTCCTACCCATTCTAGAATATCTCTTCCAGGAAACATCATCATGCCTTATTCAACAGATTAACCCTCCAGAATAGGACTTTCATGTACTTCCCTATACTATAGGCTCTTATAGTTTTTCCACATTTTCATCTTGTTAGTCATCCACAATTTCCAAGAGGGGCAATCTTTTAAACCACTTCATGATGGCATACATATATGATTTCCGTACCTTCAAAACTTATCCTAGATCGGAGTGCAAATTCTTTCTTTGATGTATTTTGCTGGCCAGTGATGAATTGCCTGTTTATTCTTGATGCACATTTAAATTTACCTCACCAAGCAACTTAAAGCAGAATGAAACCCAGACATCTTCCTGTACTCAGAGAATACAGAACAATAAAAGAAATACAACAGTGAAAGTTTTAGTAAATTTGGTTGAACTGTTCAAGGGTTATGAATGTTCAAAGTTTATTTTGTCATTATTTTGGAGGATTCTTAAATTGGCAACTCTACCACTTTTTGAGATGAAAGTGTGGA
Source organism: Eucidaris tribuloides (assembly GCA_001188425.1). Classification (NCBI taxonomy): domain Eukaryota; kingdom Metazoa; phylum Echinodermata; class Echinoidea; order Cidaroida; family Cidaridae; genus Eucidaris; species Eucidaris tribuloides. Next base: position 19,453 of record JZLH01S0420472.1, read on the forward strand.
GAACTCCCCATTGGCTTTGTACACAAATTTTCACTTATTCCCATTTTTTTATGAAATATCTGATTGCCTCATGCTTGTTGTACAAGTATGTCCCAGCAAAAATGATTTGCACATGTTTTCTGGAAGAATTTGATTACCTTCACAACTAACATTTCAGAAAAACATACATTTGTGAAAATTTGTGTACAAAAGCAATGGGGAGTTCTCCACAATTTCATCTCAAAAAGTGGTAGTGTTGCCATTTAAGAATCCTCCATACATAATAAGGATTATGTAAACTTTGAACATTTATAACTCTTGAATGGTTCAGTCAAATTTGTTCAAACTTTTCTCTTATTGTTATCTATTCTCTGAATGCAAGTAGATGTCTGGGTTTCAGTCCCCTTTAACTAAATTAATGAATAATACATAAATCTTTACCTCTTACAAAACCTTTGGGGAGAAAATTATGTTTTTTTAAAAAATTAAATGCAAGTACATGCAGGACTAAATTCAAATGAAATAGTGGCCCATCATGGCTGTCATATTTTTGTGAATTGTGTAGACAGTAGGAGCTACTGTTGTTACCCACCTGGGGCTAAAAGTCCTTTCAAACTGTGATGGTTCATAATGAATCCCTAATTTTTACACCATCACCATCAAATGTTACAAACCTCACAAAACTAGTGTCTAGTCGTACAATGCAGTGAATGATTCTCACTTTATTTTTAACTTCCTACACTGTAGTACAAGTCAGTCTCTTTTGCTACTATGGCAGACTATAAAGCAAAAATAATGGCCGTCTGATAAGAAACTGACACTTATGCCCTGGCGCTATCATTGAAATAGTATCAAGATGAAACCATTTGTCAGCATCCAAAACTGGAAGTTGAGTAATGAGGCTGATAAAATCACTTATCTCTGAATCCTGTTTATAATCCTGTCATATACCTATCATTTATCTTTTACACTTGTGCTAAATTTAATGCTTTTGAGTTCTCTTGATAGTCAATCTATTGCAATTTAAACAGAGGCATCTAACAATTTGTTACTATTTGGTATTTGGAAATGAAACTTTTAGTTTCATAATGTACTCCAATAACTCCACGAGTCCATATTGTAGTCATTATTGTCACCTTTATCATACTGTTTAGCTTTCAATTTCATCCCTATTCTTCTTCCTAATCACGTTTGACTCATTAGAGATGATTTGATATGATATAATACACATTCTCAATAAATCCTTTCCAAGATATTGTTCTAACAATGTAGCCAGGCTTACAATGACCACGGTTTAAAAAAATGTGAGCTCACTTCATGTGCATAGTCTTCCATGCTGAAAGTGTCTTTGATAAGGTCTAAGAACATGTAGCCCTGAAAAAAAATTCTTTTTCAAAATGATTTTTTTTGCTTAAAAAAAGTGAGAATCTATAAGCACTCAAGTTGACTGAATTCACCTGCCCATTTCCTCCCATACACTTACTGTGTGTAGATCTAGGTTATTTTATCTTCCACTGGAGTGGAAATTGTTTATTCATTCATATCTTGCCAGTGGCAGCATAACTTTCCAAGCTTTTGTATTCTAGGGCAGTTATTTTTTTCAACTGAAGCTCCACAATGTTAGCCTATCACTTCAGCAAACCTATGACATAGACATACATAATCCCAAAGGAATGGACAGTCATGTTACTATGTCACAAGTCTGTATAAAATGGCGAGCTGATTTTATTTCACAGTTATGTATTAAACAGTAACAAATGTTAGCCTGAAAAAAAAAAATGTAATATCAACAACATGTTGTCACATAAAGTCCAGTTCACAACAACAGCACTAGAGACCAATGAGATTAGGAAGAAAAGGATAAAGCTGTTGAGGGTTAGAAGAAATCCTATTTAGGCCTATTGGTAGGATGTGCAGTAAAGTCCTTGAAAGAAGTCACTGACCTACTCCTCTCCATTAACCAAGGATTTATTGAAGACTCCAGTGCACTTTTCTGAGTACAAGCACATGTTGTATCATGGTCCATGGTTGTATGCATCATGACATTGGTATTTTTCGTGAAATGTGGAGGGATTTGCCACCATTTGGACATTGTCCCAGTAATGTAGCTAGGGGGTTTAATTTCAGTTTGGGGGGGGGGGGGGAGGGGTGGAGGGATGCTGGAAAAATATAAAAAGCAAATAATAATAATAATAATAATAATATAATAATAATAATAATAATAATAATAATAATAATAATAATAATAATAATAATAATAATAATAATAATAATAATAATAATAATAATAATAATAATAATAATAATAATAATAATAATAATAATAATAATAATAATAATTAAATATAACAAATACAAATAAAATGAAATGAAAATAGAAATGGTTGTCAGTTCCCAATAGATGTAGGCCTATATGAATGTCCAAACACAAACATAATTTTAAGAGCCCCCGACTCCCCCCCCCCAAAAAAAAGGGTGGAAACACTTTTGATTGTTTATTTTTTATCACATAGAGGTCAACAGGAAATGATTGATATTTGTCAAGATATTGATCTAGTAACATGTAGGACTAGATGTAATGACATTGAATATTTCACAGATTCTGTTTTCAGTAGGCAACTTAGATTTCACTCTCAACTTGTTGATATACCTCTTCACTCATTGCTGACTTTATTTGTATTTTCTTACATGCATTCCCATTATTAAAGTGATAGGCTAACATTGTGGAGCTTCAATTTAAAAAAAATGTCAAACTTTGATATCTGAGCTACATAGTAGTGTTCAAATGGACAAATAAACACCCTAGAATACAAAAGTTTGGAAAGTTACACAGCCAATGGCAAGTTATACATGAATAAACAATAAAACTCGGGGCGAGTTTTATTAACCTAGGTGTACACACAGTAAGTCTATGGGAGGAAATGGGCAAGTGAATCTGGTCAACTTACGATTTTCACTTTTTTAAACTTAAAGCACTAAATAATCATTTTGAAATACAATTTTTCAGGGCTTCATTTTTAGACCTCATCAAAGACACTGGTAGCATGGGGAATCATGCGGCTCGGATTTTTTTAACTGTGGTAAATGTTAGCCAATACCTTTAAGTAAGCCTCATAGCTCCCCATTTGTGACGGCATATTATACAATGTATGGTGTATACAACTCAACAACTTGGCAGCAAAATTATCAAAAGGAGTTTATCATAAAATCCCGACCCCTTTCTCGGAAAGGGGGTGGGGGGGGTGGGGCTTGTTTTTCACAATGTCAAACACAAGTAAGTTATGAGGAGAGAAAGATTAAAATTTACTGCTGAACATTGATGTCACTTAATTTTCATAAAAAAGGGGCAAAATTGCATTTATCACCATTAATTATACTGGATTGAATGTGGCAGAAAATCAGCAAGACCACTTTTCCTGGTAGTCTGAATGTTTAGATTTCAGTATCATATAGCACGGTGGCCTCTTCGCCAAAAGGAACCTGAAACCTCTGATACTACATTAAACTCCAAACAATGTATACCTTCCTTCACAGCAAGGGATTTTGTTTTGAAAAAATGATTGTAAATGTGGAGAAGCATTAGAATGGAAAATCTGATTTTTCAGGAAATCAGTTCTTTAGGAAGAATTAATCATTATTGTTCGTCTGTTTCTGTTAACATCACTGAATCATGAAATTCTTGGTTGAGAACGAGAACGGCAAACCCTTGAGAAGAAAAAGTGCCCTGATACCAATACCATAGGGTGTGCACAGTGTTAAAGGGGAAGTCCACCCTGACATCAAGTTGGTTTTGATAAAAGCAGAAAAATTTAAGAGAAATATAGGCTACATGTATGCATGAAAATTTGGCGAAAACCCACCAAAGAATAACAGAGTTATGAATTTTCAAGTTTTAATTTTGTGACGTCACATGCGAGCAGCTCCTCCATGGGTCATGTAATATAATTTATATTCCATAAATTGTCATTTTTTAATGGTTCATGACAATTGAGTGGAGTTTTTTCATAGAAGCATGCATGCAATAATGTTTCTGATTTATGAATGCACAGGTAAAATCATTTTCAATTTACTAAGAAAATGGCACTTTCTGGAATTTTATATTACTTGATAAATGGGGAAGAAGCTCGCATCTGACGTCACAAAATTAAAAATTTATAACTTTATTATTCTTTGATGGATTTTCGCCAAACCTCCATAAATCGTTTTTTCTCATTTTCTGCTCATATCAAAATCAACTTGATGTCAGGTCAGGGTGAACTTCCCCTTTAACAACCTCGTTGTCAAGGGTTTAGATGTAATATCCTCACCTTCAACAGATGAAATAATACTGTCAATGGAAAGTAAAAAACTTGTAGTTTCTCATCATGGGGAAAGGAAGTTTTCCCCGAGAACTATGTAAAAATGGAATATGGGGACTTGTAGACCTTCTATTCAACATATAATGTAGGGGCCTATAGCATAACAAATAATTGCATATAGTTTTGAAAAATCCAGTGAAATTCTTGAAAGGATGTGCCGAAACTGCCTCCCACAAATATTGTGTGTGAGGACAACATTTCGAGCATTTGTGAAATTATGATCTGGAAGTTTGAATAAACCTACATGTGATCATTACCCTCCCATACATATCAACATTACAAATGTCATCACCAAAGGGTCATTGTACACAAGTCTTATAAAAAAAAAGAAGTACAATTATAAAATCAAGAATTCTGCACAGGACATGCAGACAGACAAATAGGTAAACGGACAGAGACAGAGAGACAGACAGATAGACAGATATACATACAGACAGACAGACCAGCTGACAGACAAGTAGATACACAAATTGACATATTATGTACAAAGTTCATTTCAAAGTTGTCTCTTGAACTTGATCAGAGGCTCCCCCCCCCGAAAAAAAAAATGGAGGGCAATAATACTTGAGAGTTGTCCTCTGGAGGGTCAGAGCTCTTTCAGATAACGAGCTAAACTAGTCCGCTAGGCTGACACTTGATGGGTCTAATGATGAAGTGATGGTGGATAGAGTATCAGTCATCTCAGTGCATCTCGGAGGTCAAAGACATCACTTTCCATGGGTGATGGCTAACACCTGGATCATGTGACTTTGGACGTTAAAGGTCCACAGAAATGCTCTTTATAAATCAGTAAATATTATTCAAGGAGAGATATCAAAATTTTTTTCTTGGTTGACCGCAAAGGAAATATATATAAACTTATTAATAAAAGGTTTTTGTCAAAAAGTCTGTACATAATATTTCTTTTCTTTATCGAAAGATTCTGATTAAAAAAATGTGTACTTTCTGGTTCAGAAGTTGTTTGAAGTCATTGTTTGAAGTCAAAGGAGGGAGCTTTACTATTCTGCCTTGATAGTGCCTAGTTTTAATAGTGCCCCTTTAACCGATTACCCCTTTAAAACCGATTGCGTTGGCTCATTTGGTAGAGCGTCCGCCTCACAACCGGGAGATCGAGGGTTCAAGCCCATTCAAACCCCGTCTGTGTCAGACCAAAAGACGTTAAAAGATGAGAGTTGCTGCTACCCTGTTTGGCATTCAATGATAAAGGGATACAGCAACATCGATCTGGCGCTGCTCAGTGGCTGCCGGGCCCAGTGGCTGCCAGGCCCAGGATCAATTGGGCAAAATGAATTTTCGGAGGATTTCTGTTTCTGATTTCTGTTTCGAACAATAAAAAAAAGAAGATGTGGATTATTAACGTAACATTGCAACAGATGGATGTATACCATCACATTAGCGGTGATCTCATAATATCATGAACCATGTAGAGCTACTCCTCCCACCCCCCATTTTATTAGATAAATATACCACCTTCTGTTTTTAGACATGCTTGATTCTGTACAGTGCCTCCATTGTGCCTTCAAATTCAAACAAATGTGACATATTTTCAGGAAAAATTCCAGTTTGCCATTGACTCGAAAAAAAAAGTGAATTGTTTGCAATAACCTAAGGAGAAATAATTCTTCTTAAACTGAAATTTGTGGTTGGTCAACCTTGTGTAAAGTACATACAGTATTGGGTAGACCTTCCTGTCTTCCTAGCATTGCGTGGGTGTCCAGCCTGCTTTATCAAGGAAATTCTGGCATTTACAAGTCGTTTAATGAGGTTACCAGGAGCATATGTCCAACTTGGAAATTTGGGGGAAATACTTATTCGAGTTCAGTGACCTTAAAAGTGAA
>JZLH01S0420472.1:37875-50449 GCA_001188425.1 Eucidaris tribuloides
GTGTGTGTGTGTGTGAGTGTGAGTGTGTGTGTATGTATGTGTGTATGTATGTGGTATGTCCATGTCCATGTATGTTGTGAGGTTTGACCCCACCCTCTGCACCTGTAACTCACAGCACTCTGAGCATGCACTGATGAAAGACAAGACCTCAAGTGTAACATGCAGTGCCAATCCAACAGAAACAAGCATCTAACTGATACCCCTTTCACACTGAGGGTAACATTGCGGTAATTCATGCCATCTCCGTGAACTTTTGGTCTGAAAGGGTGTTTTGGGTAAGTTGCGGAGAAGTCACGGTGAAGATTTGACAAAAGTTACCCTCGACAATTGGAGGGTAGGCCTAACTTTTGAAAGTTATCTGTGACTTCCCTGTGAAACAATTTGTGTGAAAGGCCGTCACAGTGAATTACCTACGCGTATTACACAAATGAGCCCTTTGGTTGGTTAGCAGCTGTGTGTACCCATAGTGGACGGTTAACAGGTTAAGGCATGTGGAAACCATGTGGTTGATTGAATTGAAGTGTCTTTATTTTAATTGTATGAACTTGAATAAAATGTGAGACTAATTAGACTATAGGTGATTAACTAACATATTAGAATTTCAGCTGAGACCCTTGCATCCTGAACCATTGCTCTCGATCTTGAGCAACAAGGTTCGCAAACTGGCACATCTTGTGTAAAAAACATTATTCCGAAAACTAGTTGTGACTCCAGTTTCGAAATAATTATTAAGCGAATCAGCAGCCGTAGTTGAGATGGCCTGTTGCATGTAATATTATTTCAAATGGAGACAAAATTCGGTCTGAAAGGGCAACATGAATTTACGCGCATTTTTTTCACAGTGAGAGTCCCGGAGACTTCACCACGAGTTTCACGGGGAAGTCAGTCTGAAAGGGGTATGAGATCATCTTCACACTGGTAGTCCTACTCCGAGTCATGCCGGCCCTTGTTGCCTAGCAACATCTCAAGTGTTGATGCATACCAATCCTCTCTTGTCAGAGATCAAGTTGAACACACTTCTGAAGTGTCACAGCACTAACTCAAATAGATTAAGGTCAGTCACGCTCTAAACTTACTGAAAGTCAAATTACATTTTCCTACTTGCTGTCAGGCACTTTCCCATGTATTGGATGCCCTGGGGATATTTAAAGTTCGGAACATGTAGGCCTAGATTAAAGACACTATATAACATCGTGGAAACACCACTTAAAAAATTGTCAAACTTTGCTGTCTGACATATTTGACAGTGTTTGAATGGACAAATAAACACCCTAGAACACAAAAGTCCAGACAATTATGCTGTCACTTGTAAAACATGTAGAGATAAAAATTGGCACATGAATTATTCTTGGCCAATGAAATTTCTGCAAAACAGCAGGCTATGGGGGAAAACTAGCATGGTCTCTCAGTGAGTTTTACTTTTTAAAAGCACTAAATGATCATTTTGAATTGTAATTTTTTCAGGGATTCATTTTAAAGTCAGTGGCAATGTGAGCAGATTTTGTGTATATGTTCAACAATGCTGTTATATTGCTGGAATCAATTTTGACATGTATTATATGTATCAAAGATAATCTACAAAATTCATTTTGTACAATTTTAATTCTTATTAATGAAACTAGAAGTGCTGAGATTTTTATGGTCATCGGAATCGTATAAATATTTCATCTTACCCACTGAGAGCTACAGGCCCCTACCCCTTCTTAACACAACTTTACGGTATGATACAGGCAATTTTCATGGGTCCAAGAATAGTATTCATTTACATTATTGCTTCAAGCCTTCAACCTATCATACATGGAGTATTTGGCTGACTAGCTTAAAGGTTAGTGGCATGATTGGGAACACTTGAAAATACCTCTAAGAACCAAACGAGTTGAAATATATACCAACTATGCCCTAGCTGGAGTGGATCTCCCAGCTGGAAGGATTTGTCTCTAATTTGTTTACTTAAGGAGAATCGAGCATGAACATACTATTATTTTAATTTTATCGGGGCACGATAAAAATAGGACCCATAGAGACCAACACAGCAGGTTTGCCTGCCACGAGGGATATTGACAATATTTATTTTAGGATGAGTCAATGTTTGACTACAAGATTTTCACAGGAGAATCCTTGCATCGTTTACTTGATTCTAGAGTAGTTTCAGCCCAAGTTGAGGACTACCCCCAATCATGTTATTTACCTTTTAATCTACTCTGGAATTTTTTTCAGAGGGCATTGACATGTTCGGGAGAAGTAAAAAATGCCCAAAGAATTTATGGGTTGAAACTTGAAACTTAGCTTACACCAATGTATACATCAGCTGGAAGAATTTGTCTTGAAGTTGAAGTGGAGAAACAAGCATTCTTATGTTGAAGTAATCTAGTGCCCTGATAGGAATTGATCCCATACAAAGCTAAACCACAAATTTGTCTGTCACAATGTGTACTGATGATTGTTTAAAAAGTACTAAACATTTGACCGTGCAATTTTGACAGCAGAACCCCTGACAAGTGTACTTGATTCTAGAGTAGTTTTATCCCTAAGTAAGGACTTTTTCCAATCCTGCTATTTAATTCCTTCACTCAATGGCTGCTTTTCTTGATGGAGCTTTATGATCACTGGAGCATATATGGGTAATAATGTGCATCCAGAATCCTCATTCAGGGCAGGATTAGTTTTCTTAATCCAGATTGCTTCTTTTAGCTCAGGAATAGTGTTGGCCCATTTTAGGTGGTAAAGTCAGGAGTGGATGAAAGCTACCCGGTCAAACACTTACGTTGGTTAAAGTGATAGGCTAACATTGTGGAGCTTCAATTTAAATTAAAGGCAGTGTATCTCTTTTGCATGCCCAAAAATTAATATTGTGTAAATACAATGGCATTTAGAAGAAAATGCCATCTGGGAACCTTTTGCAAAATACAGGAGCTAGAAACTCAGTTTTAGTGGAATTATAGTGACCGCTAGACTCTGATTTGAATTTTTTTCTCCCGAGAAAAAAAATTCCTACCATAGAAGGTACGCTAAACCGCTATTGTTTTCTTTCGCATTTTTCAAATTCTAGGTAATTACTGACCCCCAGATTTCACAGACATGCCCTTCATCAATAGCCTAAGAGCATGGGTTATCTCTTCCTTGTCTGTAGGGATGTTTGCAAATGAGATCCACTGCCTTTAAACAATTGTCAAACTTTGATATCTGAGCTACATAGTAGTGTTTAAATGGACAAATAAACACCCTAGAATACAAAAGTTTGGAAAGTTATGCTGCTAATGGCAAGGTATGCATGAATAAACAATTTCTACTCCGGTGGATGTTAAAATAGCCTAGATCTGCACACAGTAAGCCTATCGAAGGAAATGGGCAGGTGAATCTGGTCAATTTGAATGCTTACAAATTTTCTCGTTTTTAAAGCACTAAATCTTCATTTTGAAATACAATTTTTTAGGGCTTCATTTTTAGACCTTATCAAAGACACTTGGAGCAAGGAGGATTATAAAGCTAACATTTTTTTTAACTGTGGTAAATGTTAGCCAGTGGATTTAAGCATTCAAAGAAAACAGTAGCTAGGTGAACATAGATGGTTCAAGCAACTGGTGGTTTACAATTATCCAACTTATCATTGGAAGTGAATTGCCATCGCAACAGACTAATTGTCAGTCTTTTATTAGTTGTGGACATTATAGACAAAGACTAGTTTTTCCCAATACTCTCTGTGATTGTCCCTTGACAGCGGGGCTTTAAAGATAGATTTCAGGATTTGCAAGTCCTTCACTTCCCGTTATTAGATTATATTAAATTTTGAAATTTAACCGTGCAGATTTTCAACAAAACTATGTACAATTATACCCAAATGTTCTATGACAGATATGTTTACTTATATTTTCATTGCAAACGATTTGAGCTGATTTCATTCACTTTGCTGTTTTCTTGCGTTCAAATCCCAAACTCTTTCTTTAAAATTTCAACTTGACGACTTACAATTACCAGCCAAATATTCATGCTGCTAAGCATCAGGACTGGAAGCAAGCTCTTCTGCTTCAGAAGGCTTTCAGAAAGAACATAAGCCCCATGACTTCCATAGACGACAATTAGCGAAAGCTCAAAAGCTCAGTGGGGTAGCTTGCAAAAAGTTGCTTACTACAATTTAAACAAATTGTAATTCATTGAGTAAGCCATGGCATACTACACTTGCATGCCTGTAGGTGTATGAAATGAAGGTTAAATGATCCGAAAGTACAAATATTGCAACAGTTGCATGCCGGTATATCACCAATTAATTCATCTTGCAGTCTTTTGAATACAATAAATTACTAAAAGGTTGACACAATTCATTGCATGAAAGCTTGTACGTATAGGTATATTGAATTTAATTTATGCTTTACCTCAATGCTTTGTGAATCAAAAATCAATTGTACCATGTGAATTGGCATGAGTGATCTCCAGCTGGGCAGCCAGAATCGATATAACCCTCTTGAACAGTAAGAGTCAATTCATATTTACTTGTGTGCTGCGTATTATTGGTGCATTGTCTTCTAATATTTGTGGTATTGTATATAGCTGAACCCAGAGGCACTGCTCAAAGGCATTGAGGGTTAAAGACATACACGTAGTCTAATATTTTGGAGCTTCAATTTGAAAAATTGTCAAACTGCGATATCAGAGCTAATGTACATAGTAGTGCTTTAAAAATGAACAAATAAACAACCTACAATACAAAAGTTTGGAAAATTATGCTGCCACTGGCAAGATATGTGTGAATGAACATCACCCATGAATTTTCACGGTGGTGGAGTATAAAATAGCCTACACACAGTAAGTCTATGGGAGGAAATGGGCATGGAGAATCTGGTCAACCTGAGTACTTGTAGATTTTCACTTTTTAGCTCACCAGAGCCGAAAAGTGAGCTATTGTGATCACATTTTGTCCATCATTCGTTGTTCATCGTTCATCGTTCGTTGTTCACCGTGTGTAAACTTTTATACATTTTCATCTTCTCCTTTAAAATCCATGTTTTGATTTAGCAATAAGCACCTGAACGCATTCCGCAATACTTAAAGAGAGGTGTTTATTTATATTAATCTTCACATTGGATATCATTTCAGCTGATTTGATTCATATAGATGTTTTTTGACGTGCAAATCAATAACCCAATCTTTAAAGGTGTGATTCTCTCAGATTAGAGAGTAAAGCATGCCAAATTGGGAATTTCAAAGGTAGGGGCCTATGCTTGCCAACATTCGGGTCCACATTTTGCGTGAATGCTCGCAAATGAACCACTCTGGCATGTACAGTACGCATTGAATTGGCACGGCACATCACGGGCCCGTCAGGGAGCACACATTAAATTAGTGTACAATACAGTCCTACATGTCACCCTTAACTTCAATTAGACATTCCAAGTTTGACAAACAAGATTTTTAAATTGAAAGGAATTGATGCGCCAGGCCGGGAAAAGATAAAAGCAAGTAATTCACAGCTGCGATCTCATCATCCCTCGTCATGTTAGAAGTGTTCTACATGAGATGGACGTATGTGCAGGGATGTGTGATAATTGCATGCATGTTCATCAACGCTCTTGTCATGTCAAATACCTTTAACACCCTTTTACCTTAACACTTAATCCGCAGCTGACAGGATTAGGTGTTAGACGAATTTCACACCCCACTACCCTATTCGCAGGTCATTGGTGAGGTATGGGATTTGGCGAGATTATAGGGAGTGCTATTTTCTATCAAATCAGTGAGCCTCAGTGCACCCTTGGAGGGCTTTTAGCGATTTAGTGTCAGCAGCCAAATCCTTTTAAAAAAGATTCACTGTATTGCTATGAAAACCAGAGGTATTGTATTGCGAAAAATGTTGAATAACTGGTAGATTACCAAAAGAGATTTGCATAATTTGGTTGTGAGCGAATACCACTCAGGCCGTGGTAACATTTGGCTGCAGAGTCTGAATTTTACAAATATTGTGGTGCCACATCTAGCAAGTGATTTAGAGAAGTGCAACATGTAGAATTTTTGTGTAGTTGTAGGGACAGTGATTTTCTATTTCAAGAAAAGGCCTTTCCATTTTCAAAAATTTGAAATTCCATTTCAACTTGCCTGGAAAATGGAAATTCTGTTTTACCATAGACTTATACATCAAAAAAATTACAATACCATTTACATAAAACTTGATACAAATATTTTCCTGCTGTTTCTGTGCTTTTTGTCAACTTTTTCTAATTATTGTTCTGAATTTCATGGTTTTTTTTCTTTCAAAAAGTGAAAATTTTGGGGGTAAAAAGAGGTTGTTCGTGATTTCATTTGGTAACTCAATTTTCGGTTTCAAGTCTGTGATTTCTGGAAATTCGTCGGCTTTTCGGATTGGCGTAACTAATCACTGTCCGCCCATAGTTGGCCGATTAATCATGTTTTTTATTTTCAAGAAAACACAGGGCAAACCCATTGTTACTGGGCACCAGCGCGGAGCGGCGCGGAACATAGTTTCGTGTGGGGCGGCAAAGACAGAAAAAGGGCACTTACACGTCAAAGAGCATGGAGCGGCATGCAGAAATATTTTCACCATCAGATTAGGTTTTCAGCCTGAAATTGCCCGTTTTTGCAGGCAATGTAACTGAACAACAACTTTCTTGGAATGCGGTTCCCGATCATTAAAACATGTGAAATGTATACACACATCGCCCATCGCAGAGCTTGAGCGTACCGATGCGAGCGGTTTGAGGAAAAATTTAGAAATTGATAGTTGTCCAAACTCGCTTTGTGGTCTATTCTGGCACTAATTTACAGCTCTGAAATTTTCCTTGTAGTGTTTAAAATTAAGATGAAGAACAGTCTGTTTAGATCAAATTTTTTGTTTGAAGAGCTGTTTCTTCGCGTCGGGTAATGTAAGAAAGGGGAAGGCAAGATTTTGATATATGAAACAATGAAATATATCTACTCCGCGACAGGGCGAGCGCGTAGCGAGGCTGGAAAAAATTTGGAAATGGTATAAGTATGATAAAACTGCTTGTGGTCCTATTTGGCCGGCTAATTCAGCTCAATTCTTTTTTTTCTGCAGTTGTTAGATAGACGATAAGAAACATTAATTTGTAGTCAAACGGATCGCATCAACGAATCAATGGAGCAGCAAACACTTAAAGGGGCAGAGATTAGATTAAACAAGTAGTTTCGTTATGCATGAATTAACAGTCATGATGCTCATTGGTGAAATACCAAGTCTCGTTACAAGAAAAAGGGGCATTCTCCTAAGAAGTGTGTTTCTTATGTTGAAGAGAGTGAAAAAGGCGACAGTCGGAAATTTCCCTCACGAAAAACACTTTTTCACGTGGCAGAGCACAAAAACTAGGCCATTATTGTCAAGAAAAAGATGGAGAGGGCCCAATTCAACACCCCGAAGCAGTTACGTAGAGTGCCAAAGCCATTTTTAGGCACAATAATGTGCCCTTCGTGGAAGTATTCTCTTTAATCTACGATGTGAGTCAGCGGGCAAAAATACAGAAGAACAACACAACAAAAGATAAAGAAAAATCACTATTCAGTGCGAATGTGACTTAGTTGTCAAATAGTGTCCATTCACATCAGTATGGGAACAATCTAAAAGAAAACACGTTTTAACTCGTAGAAAAAAATGAACACTATTTGCTCTGTAAGGAAATGGGGGGGGGGCAGTAGTGGGGAAACGAAGGAAGGGCCTAAGTTTCGTGCTACCCCAATGGAGGGCTACGATTAGATGCAATACCTTTTTCTGCACGAAATTGTTCATTTGAACATAATTTACCAATAATATCTTCTCTCTCACTGAATACATGTCACGCCCCCACGGCAGGCGGCAACAAGATAAACAAATGAATGACACATGGAAAAATATAACTAATAATAAGGACGAAGCATTGCTATCGACAAAAATGGAGAGCTAGATTAAAAAAAAAAAGCTGTCGATCACAAAGGGCACATTTCATTTGAAAAAGGGCACATATTCTTTCCTGATACCGAAAATTATTGGGGGGAAGTGCCCCCCCTGCCCCCCCGGTTCCGCCGCCCCTGCTGGGCACAGGTACATAGCGAAGACCCACTAAAAGGCATCATATAACAATGTTTCCAGTTTGAAAGATCTGAGGTACATGATTCCCCATAATACCAGTGTCTCTGATGAGCACTAAACATGAAGCCCTGAATAACTGCAGTTCAAAATGTTCATGTTTGTGCTTTTAAACAGTGGAAATCATTTTCTAGAATTTTTCTGATAATTAACGTTTCCCAATCTGAGATTCTGTAACTCCCACAGAGTTAATACACAGCCAGATCCAGAACATAAAACATAGGTCTTTGTTGGTGAAGAGATTAAAGTAGTGTCCACACGATTGGACATAAGTTGCTTGTGACCGGTCATAACTTGTGTTGGTAATAGCGATGGATGTAAAGTTGCAGTGAGAACGATCGTCAGACATAACTCTATCGGATATAGCGTGACTTATACCCGACGACTTATATCCGAAGAAGAGCAGGCATAAGTCCGGTAATAAAGTTGTTACTGGTAATAACAAATATGTGTGGACTGTAAATTTGCACTGTGGGACATAACTGCGACCTTTAAAGCTAGTCCAAACTGGTGATGTCATTTTGGCTTCGACTTTTCATTGGTTACCAATTCACATTTCGCACAATTTGGGTCAGAGGTTACAACCTGATGACAACTTGACACACGCCATTTCCGGTCTGCTATTACCGGTAATAACGTGAGTAAGCTTTGTCGGGTATAAGTGCTAATATTGATAGTGTGGACGAGTTGGTGGATCAACGGGAAATTTTTGATTACGTCGGACTTATGCCTGGAAAAGATATGACCGGTAATAACTGCATTTGTGAACGCAACTAAAATTCTGACATTTTTGTTGTTATTGGGGGGGGGGGCGGTGGGGACGGTGGGGACTGGTGACAGTTAAATGTGACATATTTATCTTTATGAATCAAGAGGATTACAATTAAATGACCCATTAGGCGTTTTCACATCAGCCCGATGTTTCAAAATAGCGCGCTATTGCAGATTTTGGAAATTAACCCGATCGTAAAACAGCACGCTATTTGATAATGTGAATTCAAATTAGCGCGCTAATTTGAACGCTCTGATCGGGAAAATTTCTCAAGTAAAACTCGGGAAATTTTCAAACTAGCGCGATAATTTGCGAATTAGCACGCTATTTGATAATGTGAAATCGCTTCAAGAAATTAGCGCAATACATCCCATCAAGCCTAGCATATGTGACCTGATGGAAATGTCATGAATGTGGACCTTGCTTCCGCCCTGGCCAGACCCGAAACGGGGAATAAGAGGATATCGCTGTTCTCCTGCAGGAAATTGTGAGAACACCTTGGTAATGAGCAGGAAAAATGCGGGAAAATGTGTATGTTCCTTCTCTTCAATTCGATGAAATCTTTTACGATCCTTCTCCTCATAGTGTCGTCTCTTTTGCCTGGGCTTGGTCACTCCTGTATTTCCGAGGGTAACACAAAACAAAACAAATTCAGAAGAAGTCAGCAAGATTTTCCCACACCCTACACCGACTGCACGGGCAATCTGACCTACATGGCTACTGGCTGCTGGTCTTGGCCCTAAAAATCTACCAGAATTCGGCAGCAGCCTGCAAATTGCGAGATCGATCACGCGGGTTAATATTTTGAAGGCGCACTGTCTGCGCATGCTCAACTATCAAATTAGCTCGAAACATTTTCGGGCTAATTCTCTTCGGGCTGATGTGAATAGGAAACGAATTAGCATGCTATTTGGTGACCGCGAAAAAAATCTCGAGCTTGGATTTTCATCAGGCTGATGTGAAAACGCCTATTGATTGTCATGGTAGGATTAGAGAGTCATCCTTGGGGTCTGGGATTTGTGCATTTATTTATGTGGCTGATAGGTCTTTCTATGTACACAGTCAATAGTTGGGTAATATTGCCTAGGGAAAAATAAAGAAGGGAAAAAAATGAAAGTTTGGTCTTTTTGAGGACACTTTGGCTGTGGAATGTATCTTGTTTTGCTGAATGAGATGTTCAGAAAAAGCAAAAGACTTGTCAGTTGTCCAGCAGGAGGGCCCTAGCATATGTTCCCAGCAGAAGGTCTTAACAGTAAATATTCTCTAATTTGAGAAATATTGCCTTGGTTGATATTTGCACTTACTGTACAGCAGGCTGAGAGTGATAGAAGGATCTAAAATATCACACTACTTTGATTTCATGTAAAAAGAACCAAACTTTTTTTTCAAGTTACTTAGCATTAAGGACCTTCTGCCGGGAACATATGCTGGGGCCCTTCTGTCAGCCAACCGAGTATGCATTTTTTTATTAGGAGTTCATTGCATTCATGATATTGATAAAGTTAATTCTGCATGAAACTTACTAATCCCTTTGTGGTATATTTTAAGTACATGATGAATATATGGATCCCTCTTTTTGTCAAAAATGTATGAAATTATGATAACAATAAATTCAGAATAAAATAAATTGATGAAATGCTAACATGATATGTTCATTGCTTTAAGTTAAGTTGAACTGTAAGAGAGAGTATAATATACCCATTTTGCCCAAGCAGAATTGATTTATCATACTAGTAATATTCATCCTTCTCACCTACATACAGTTAATGACAGTGTTAACATAAAATTTACAGGTAATTGCAACAGCCTTTGAAGAAGGGTGCCCAAAAAAGGGATAATGAAACCACATTTTTATACGCCCGGCTACGGGACGTATTATGGTATCACGCTCGGTGTCCGTCTGTCCGTCCGTCCGTTAACTTTTCCTTGTAAACGCGATAACTTCAGTTTAACTTAACCTAGCCTCATATAATTTGATGTGTATGATACTAGCGTGGATCCCAGGAAGCCTATTGATTTTGAGGTCGAAAGGTCAAGGGTCAAGGTCACAGTGACATGTTTTCATCTTACCCTTGTGAAGTCCATGTAATTTGGTGTGTATGGTACCAGCCTTGATCCCAAGAAGCCTATTGATTTTGAGGTCGAAAGGTCAAAGGTCAAGGTCACAGTGACATGTTTTCATCTTACCCTTGTGAAGTCTCTTTGATAGAACCGGCGAATAACTTCAGTTGACATAACCGCAGGCTCATTGGTAATTTGTGTGTAGTTCGGTAGTACATGGATCCCAGACCTATGATTTTGAGGCTCGAAAGGGTCAAAGGTCAAGGTCACAAGTGACATGTTCCTCTACCTTGTAAGGTTCCTTTGTTTTTTTTATTCATTACACTCTCGTGCCGTCTTCCGTCCGTGGTGTGCCCGTAAGACATTTTCAACATTAGAATCGCAATAACGTCATTAACCTTAACGCCTAGCCTCATAAATTTGAGTTTCTGATAACTAGTCGTTGGATGCCGCAGAAGCCTATTGAGTTTGCGTCGGAAAAGCAAAGGCAATGTCACAAGTGACATGTTTTGCATCAGTAACACGGGTGGGTCCTTTGTGAAGTCCCGTTGTATATTTGGTGGTACTGTATCCAGCATGGATCCCTAGGAAGACTCTGATTTGATTTTGAGGTCCGATAAGGTCAAAGGTCTAAGGTCAACAGGGAACATGTTTGCATCTTACCTGCTTATGAATTGCCTTGTTTTTATGTAGGTGTATCTAACCAAGAAGCTCCTTGGTATCACGCTCGGTGTCCGTCTGTCCGTCCATCCGTTAACTTTTCCATGTAAACGCAATAACTTCAGTTTAACTTAACCTAGCCTCATATAATTTGATGTGTATGATACTAGCGTGGATCCCAGGAAGCCTATTGATTTTGAGGTCGAAAGGTCAAAGGTCAAGGTCACAGTGACATGTTTTCATTTTCCGCGTTACAGGCGGGCGTATTATGTGCTCGCCCCAACGACACTCTTGTTGAAATCTAGAGACTGACACATTATTCATCATTCAATTTTATCACAATTAGAATGATACATGCACATATACGCCTACAGCTACATGCACATTCAAGTAAGGGGTACCCCACCCTAGCTTTTTGGTGTATGAGCTTACCTCCAATTGGTAATGCACAATGGAAACTGGTTCAATAGAGTAGACTAGACATACATGTATATTCAATGTGATTTATGCAGCACCTTGTAGGTTCACTATATTGTTGCTTTGATGCTGACATAGTTGCATACCTTACTTGGAAATTGAAAGCACTGTACAGGTTCCATTTGATCCTAGCTGTCCACCAAAACCACCATCAAATGTCACAAAACATAAAGGTATGTCACAAGAGAGACTTTTAGAAGGTTATTTCCGGTGTAAAGTATGTCCATTTCTAGGTATTCGATCTATCGCTATGAATACTAATTAAAAGTGTGATGGCCAAAATGGCCTTCAACTTTATTGAATTGAAGCCTGATAAAATGTATCACAATTGCTCCCCCCTCCAAAAACAACAACAACAACAGCAACATTAAAGCATAAGTATAGTTTTGGTTAATGGTAAAAAGTGAAATTCTTTACAACTATGTTATTTTAGATACACCTGTATGATCTATATTTAAAGATTGTGTCATTCATTTGCATGTCAAAAAACACCTAAATGAATGAAATCAGCTGAAATC
>JZLH01S0420472.1:50556-61590 GCA_001188425.1 Eucidaris tribuloides
GTCGTTATTAGTTTTTCTCATAAAACAACAAATTCATGACGTATGGATCTCAAACTTTCAACACACCATTTGTAAGTACTAAACTACCGTTTGGTATTGATAATGAAGGGAAGTAATGGACTTGCACATCCCTGACACAATCTTTAATGCTCTGAAACTTTCCTATTTTTGAAAAATTACTCAAAATGTAAAATCTCGGGGGGTGGGGGGGGGGGACCCCGAGAGTTCCCATAGGTAGGCCCTAATGTAGGCCTATATACTGCTAGATGCTCTCTTTAATTTAAACATCATAGTTTATCACAATTTTTAGTAGGTTTGAAGTTGTTTTCTGATGTTTGGGCCGACAATAGAATACTTTGTGAAAGATTGACAAAATTTTTTGTCTGATTGCCTGAAACCACACTTGGGCTTAACCCCTTGGAGACGATTTGATTTTGATATAACATGCATTCTCCATAGACCCTAGCCTGAGATATCTCTACTTAGTCTCCAGTGGGTTAAAGGTCAGTGACATGATTGGGAACGCTTGAAAATGCCTCAAGAACCAAATGAGTTGAAATGTATACCAACCATACACTAACTGGAGTGGATCTCCCAGCTGGAAGGATTTGTCTCTAATTTGTTTATTTCAGGATAATCAAGCATGAACATACTAGTATTTTATTTTTTTCCGGGAATTATAAAAATAAGACCCATAGAAAGCCACACAGCAGGTTTGCCTGCCACGATGGACAATAGACATTAGTTATTTTAGAATGAGTCAACGTTAGACTACAAGATTTTCACAGGATAATCCTGGCATAGTTTACTTGATTCTAGAGTAGTTTCAGCCCAAGTTGAGGACTACCCCCAATCATGTCATTTACCTTTAATGTTATGTTTCTCTCTCTCAAGTACATGACTGTACATGCATCTCCTGCATCTCTGCATGCCCCATATGCCATTGAAGGAAAGAAAAGCCAATTACCACAGCCACACTGTATGACCAATTATCCCATCCTGTAAAGTCTGTACCAAACATTGACATAACATCCATCACCTTGAGTGATAGCTAATTGAGAATACTAGATTATACCTCCAAGTGTTTACACTATTGATCTAATTAACCCAGCCCCTGCATGACAGACAGCTATGATAGATGAAAGCTTAATTAATCTGGTGTAAGCAGCTATTAGAGATTAAAAGTGTATACACAAGTAATCAGTGTTAAGTGATCATTTGCTCTCTCCATTTATGATGGCTATGAGGAGTGTTGTGACAGGGCTGTGAGAGCTCTCTGTAATTTTCTTGTTTCTCCCATGCTTCTCTGTGGGGAGGAATATAAACTTGTAGGCAGTCTAGCAGTGTCCCTGGGGGATTATTCTTATTGGTTTGTATGTCTTCCAATATGTTTAAAAATTTATTAATTAATATTTACCTTACTTTCCAAGCTACAATCTGATTTGATTTTTGGTTAGAATTTGTTTGTTTTTAAGTTATTGCAAAATTTTTCTCCCAAGAGAACAAAAGATTTGTGTGTACTATTCCTTCATATTTCTCATGAAGTAACTACATGAATAACATAAATTTAGTAGAAAATGCTTGTGACAGTCTGGATGTTAATTTCTAGTTAGATTATGTGGTTTGTAACATGCATACGCATACATCATGATTCATGAATTAATTAATATTCAGATATAGACTAAATTTTTTTAAGTATAGGCGCAATGTCGGTGTCCAACCAAATTGATCTCATATAAAGTCCATTTTTCCCACTCTGTGGGATTGGACAGTACATTTCCTTGATGGCTCTCCTCCGTGCTGATCTAAATACATTGGGATTCAGTTTTCCTTGCACAGTTTCAGAGCTTGTGAATCAGGAATATCTACTTAATCTTTTTTATTTTAAGGGGATAATCAAGAGCAATAAAGTAGTAGATTTAACACAATTTCACAGATTTCAATTTAAAGGTAAATTACATGATTGGGGGAAGTCCTCAACTTCAGGTAAATCTATTCTAGAATCAAGTAAACTATACAAGGATTCTACTGTGAAAATTTTGTAGTTAAAAGTTGACTCATCTTAAGATAACTTCCATCAGTATACCTTGTGACAGGCAAATCTCTTGGGCAGCTTTCTATGGGGTTTAATTCTCTTGGGCCTCAAGAGAAACATACTGCTGGTATGTTCATGCTTGATTCTCCTTAAATAAACAATCTCAAGACAAATCCTTCCAGCCAGGAGATCCACTCCAGACAAATCCTTCCAGTCAGTGGATCCACTTCAGCTGGTGTATATGTGGTATATCTTTCAACTAGTTTGATTCTAAAGTAGGCATTATTCATTTCTCCCAATTATGTCACTGCTCTTTAACAGTGTGATCTACCCTCTAGTATGCAATAACTGCCATCCATTGCAAATATACATTTAATTATGTAGTAATACACATGTATTTGTAGAGCAATCACTCTCTACTATCATTAGTCATTGCCAATAAAGTACATGTACGTAGATCACCAACTGGGTGTATGGCCGATGTCCTTTGATTTTGGTTGTGTAAATTGTTAAGCAATGCAGTACCAGTTACAATAAATGTCAATTACATTCCAAAATTGTTCATATCTTTGAGGGGTTTCCCCCAAATTGCCTCACCATCCATCATTCCAACTGTAATTTCCCAGCTAAAATCAATTGATCCTGTATTGCCATAAGGCATTTTTTTTCTTCTCACCATTCATGATTTGGTCAACAAATGACTAGATAAGAGTCTGAAGTATGATCACGATTCACGAGAGAATTCAATAAAAACGGAGTTGTTGAATCAAAGTGGAAGATGGGCAAGAAGATTGCTGGTCTGAGCTTTTAAGCAAGGAAGACAAAAACCATTTTGGGAATTATTTACTTCGAGTGGAGAGGCAATTTTTTGCACCTGAGGTAAAGTTGCGGAGTTGTCTTGCAGAGTGCATTTTCGTCTCTGCTTGTTTTGACACCAAAAACCTCCGAAGACCTTGAGACATTTAAATACAAACATGAATGGCAAACAGAGTTTGGCAAGAGAGTTAAGCCACTTTAAAGGGTACCATAGGCTGTGGTTTGACCAATATCAATTTACTTTATTAAAGGCATCGTATGACAATGTTTTCAGATTAAAAAATCTGAGCTACACAATTTCCCATGCTACCGGTGTGTCTGATGAGGTCTAAAAATGAAGCCTTGAAGAGTTTGTGGTTCAAAATGATCATTACATGCTTTTAAAAAGTGAAAATCAGGGAGCAACCATTCTAGGTTTCCCCCATCGACTGCTGTGTTGCAAAATTTTCGAGTGACAATAATTCAAGTGCCGATTTTATCTGTACAAAGTTTTCTTGTGACAGCTTAAAGATTGTGTCAGGGATGTGCAAGTCCATTACTTCCCTTCATTATCAATACCAAACGGTAGTTTAGTACTGACAAATGGTGTGTTGAAAGTTTCAGATCCATACGTCATGAATTTGTTGTTTTATGTGAAAAACTAATAACGACATGTTACCACGGAATGTTGTTCTTTCCGTGAGTTTAAATTTTGCTCAAATTACGAATCGCGGTTACGTGTACCGTCGCAAGACTAGCGGAGTGCACTGATTGGATAACGGCTAAACTCCACGTGACCTTCGGCTAACGGCTGATCGTACAATTTTGGAACGGCCCGTGCACGTCGGCGTCACAGCTTTTTTTTTGAAAATGCTTCCGAGCAATTTGAAAAAGCATGAAGTTTAACCGTCCAGATTTTCACCAAAACTCAATATTTTACCCCAAGTCTCTATGAGAGGTGTTCATTTATAGTAATCTTCACATTGGATATGATTTCAGCTGATTTCATTCATTTAGATGTTTTTTGACGTGCAAATCAATGACACAATCTTTAAATGTCTTAAGTTTTGTGTTTTAGGGTGTTTATTTGTCCATTCAAACACTGTCAGATATGTCAGATAGCAGAGCTTGACAATGTTTTAAGTGGGGCTTCCTCAATGTTATATAGTTTTTGTAAATACAGTGTTTAACATTTTCGACACTGGATTTTACAAAAATGTGGAATTTTGATGATAAATTTATAAAGTGCCAAGAAAACAAGAGTTTTGAAAATAATTCTTTCAATATCAAGACATCTAAAAATGAATATCTCCTTGATAAGTCTGAACTGGATGGTTTTCTAACTCTGCAGTCTTAAGTAAAAAATGTGCAGGCCTATGGTAAAACCAGTTACCCATAAATTGTTGTTTTTGTAAGTACTGAATAATCATTTTGAAGCGCTTGTTACTTTTTAGGGCTTCGTTTATACACTACATTAGAGAGATGGATGGTCATACAGCGCTCCAATTTCATTTACGCCTAAATTGGAAGCATTGTTGAACATTGCCTTTAACATCTTATTGGGAACAGGTTGTGAATATGCTGTGAGATTGAATATACTGAGAGAGAAAATTGAACAAGCTTGCATTTAGGACATTTTTTTCTATGTTCATTGAAAGCTGAGGACAGTCATAGATCTATTACTCCCTTTCTTTTTTCACAAATTATGTCAATTAAAGTGATAGGCTAACGTTGTGGAGCTTCAATTTAATTTTTTTTCAAACTTTAATATCTGAGCTACATGTACATAGTGTTCGAATGGACAAATAAACACCCAAGAATACAAAAGTTTGGTAAGTTACACTGCCAATGGCAAGTTATGCATGAATAAACAATTAAAACTCGGGGCAAGTTTTAATAACCTAGGCTAGGTGTACACACAGTAAGTCTATGGGAGGAAATGGGCAAGTGAATCTGGTCAACTTACGATTTTCACTTGTTTAAAGCACTAAATAATCATTTTGAAATACAATTTTTTTCAGGGATTCATTTTTAGACCTCATCAACGACACTGGTAGCATGGGTAATCATGTGGCTCAGATTTTTTCAACTGTGGTAAATGTTAGCCAATAGCTTTAACATAATTTAACATGTCTTAAATGAGCACAACCAATAATGTGGCTTGAATTAATGATTTCAACATAATATAGGATAGTGGCTGTGTTACCTTGCTCAGGAAATGTCCTTCAGAGGGCAAAGATGAACAACACTAAATTGCTACTGCATTGTGAAATAGCTTGAATGATCCATGAATAAGTTGTCACTTTGATTACTCCCTCATCTAACACAAGAAGGTCATGTTTCTATTTATTTATTTGGTGCTGTAAACTTAATCCTCAAATTACGCTCTCTCGCATTGGGGGTAGATGTATTTATCATTAATCCCTATGATAGAAAAGGATTTGTTGATGGGCTTCAAAATTATTTAACTGGAAATAGATGTATATATAGCCTTCATGAAAGAAGACAAACAGAAAGGAAGAGATCGAATGGGGTCTACCAAAAGATAGCAAGGTACCCAGTAAACCCTTCCAATACTAACCACTGCAGAAACCCTTTTAATACCAACATGATTTTGCACCTATGGGACTGAGAGGCCTCTTCCTGATGAAGTTGAGGGTGAATGACCTGGTGTTATGAATAGTCTTTGTTCGTATGAATGGCATATGCTTCCTTTAATGATTTTACTGTCCCAGATTTGTGTGATTATGTACAACACACGCAACTTCATGTGCTACATGGAGTTGCATTCTTTAAAAAATGTCACATGTAACTTCATTGTGTTGTGAAGAATTGCAATTGCTGTGCTCTGTTTCATTTGAATGTATGCTTACAAGTGAAGTCAGTTCTTTATGAAAATGTGATTTAATGTACATATACCTCAATCAACCAAGCTAGTCAGGTCAAAGACTTGTTTTTGAGTACACGTCAGTACCACTATTTCTAGTAATCAGGTTGATAGTTTTGTCAGCTATTATTGGTCTATGGGGGGGGGGGGTTGGACTGGAATGGTCGTTCAATGGTTTTCACTTTTTAAAAGCACATAATGATCGTTTTGAACTGCATGCTTTTCGTGGGCTTCATTTTTAGACCTCATCAGAGAAACTAGTAGCATGGGGAAATCCAGAGCTCAATTATTTTAAACTGGAAACATTGTTATACGATGCCTTTAACTCTTAATTAGCCAGAAAAATTACGGCTCTATGGATATTGTGTGTATAGTAAACTGATGCATAAATTCACACCTTCAGCATGTAAAGAGTTGAAGTATGTGACTGAATTGTATGTGGTGTATACTAACTTTTGAAAGGCTTGTACCCTCCATTTATGCTCACCTCACCTGAGTCAATATCTCAGTTACCCCTTCAACATAGAATGACCATTCACAACATAAAAACGGAATCTAGAGTTCCACATCCTTTGTGAATGATGTCAATGTAAAGCCTTTCTTCACACTGTGCCTGCTATACCTCCAGACCATTTACCTCCAGGCTCTATTTGAATGAGTTCTAAACTAAATCCTGTTTACTTGTAGAATCTTTGATAAGTAACATGAAAATGAATAAATAAACATTAAAACATAGGCCTAGAAACCAGAGCTGCCAAGTCTTTGTGTTATTCTACATGATGGTCTCTGAATATATACTCACCAATCTTTCCACATTCTGTCAACCAAATTTAAATATGTCCCTAATTGAAAGTTTACTGTGGTGCATGGAATTGAAAAAAAAATAGCTCCCTGTATGAAACATGGGAATAATATGATGGAAACATACAACAATTTTTGTTGTTGTAGCTGTACATGCCTTTCAAACTGAGTATTGTTCAGTTGACAGAAATTTACATGTAGACCTACATGTATGTGTAGGTAATGTGTGTAAATGTGGACGAGTCAAATTCAGACGTAAAGATGTTTGTTCATAGTGTAGAAAAGCATTTAACCTTGTTAAGGACATAGAGGAGAGATAATACCTCTTTACATGTCTGCCACACCTCTGGGTACTTAAGAATAAATAGCTACTTACTCTCTAGCTTTATAAACAAATACCTTGTTTGTACCAGTTATATAACAAACATTCATGGATGTTATAAGGAAGGAGTTGCAACACAATTGTGTTGAAACTGTGAATTGATATGGTGTGAAAGCCATTAGGCTAAAAATGGACAAAACATCTAGATCACATTGGGAGAATGCCTCAAGAACCAAATAAGTTGAAACTTATACCAATGTATGCCCCAACTGGAGTGTATTTGGAATTGTCTTAATTTGTTTACTTATGGAGAAACAAACATTCATTTAATGAAATTGAACTAATCTGGTGCCCTGATAGTAATTGATCCTATACACAACAAATTTGCTTAAATCGCAGTAACTATACTGATGGTGAATGTTTAAGAAATAAATGACATTTGACCACGAAATGTAGGCTACAGAAGCGTTGACCAGTGTACTTGGTTCTCAATTAATTTTATCTATCCTAAAGTAAGGACTCCTTTCAATCTTGTCTTAAAAAGTGGTGTTATGGCTACAAATGTCCTCTTTACAGCATACCATTAATTACATTTGCATGATGGTAGTCAGTCAAATGGCTCTTGTTTTGCTCTCTTATTTCCGGCTCTTCAAGAGACTGGTGACAGGCACTTCTGACGACCTTTATGTCTTACACTTCTGAGTGTATTGTATGTCATTTTGATTTAATTATTCAGTTTTCAATTTGCATTGAGTTTCAAAAAGCAGCGTATCATTATGGTGAAATACAAGGAAAGGTGAACACAAAAATCAAATACTTAGTCAAACCTCTGTTTTCATAATGACTTCGTAAAATGTTTGTGTTGTGTGTTTGTTATCATCACTCATAAAACTTAAGGTTTTCTTTTGTTTCTCCCATTCTCTTTTACCTTTCAGATTTATTTATGAATACATTAAGGACGCATTTTGTGGTTGCCTGTGAGAATGAAATCCTTACAATCAAATGCCCGCCGGAAACGCTAATAAGGATAGAAAATGCGAACTATGGTCGGAGGGTGCCAAGCACGGACATGTGCCCATTTCCGTGGAACTCGTTAGCAACGCAACATTTTAGCCTTAGTCAAGAAGATACAAATTGTAAAGCAGCTGAATCATTACAAGTAAGTCTTATGGAGTTATGAAGTCCTTCACTTCTATCAAGTAGGAAGTCAAAGTGAAGAGTGTAGAATAAGAAGTACTTAAGTCACATTTGATGAAATTGAGTTAGTGATTGTTTTTAAGTCATTACTTGCTGGGAATTTTCTTTGACAATTTTGGTCAATTTGACCCCTCCCTATTAGGGAATGGGGGAGGGGTCAACCGGGGTCAAATTTTTAATTTGGTATAATTTCTTCAAAATGTATCTCAAATTAAGAAAATGTTGGTGAGATATGGGGTCACTTCCAGTCAAAGGTCAAATGTGGTCAAATTTCAAATAATGTCCAAAGTTGTCAAATTGCATATCAAATTGTTCGTCTTACTGAGGACATTCCAGAAAATATATACAATTAAGTGTTTTTGACGTTCATTTATTTGGGCAATGCATTTGTTTTCCTCAGCTCCTTGTTTTTAGAAGAAGAAGTACTGAAGTCTGCAATATTGATTATTGATTGGAAATCAACAAGTGTGGCAATGTTTGTTTTTGTCCTATATTCATCTCTTATTGTGTCAATTAACTTCACCAAGTTTGGATGTACAACTCAAACAATTGTGATCTGTAGACAAATTTGGAAACTTTGAGCCTTTGTTTCTCAAAAGTAATATTATGTGACTTAAGTATTTATTGTTCTACAGTCTTCAAGTAGTCTATGTTTGCTCTGTGACAGTATAAGCTCCTGACTATGTTAAATATGTGTACAAGTGCTCTACTCTGTATTTTTTTTTAATTCCTCTGCCCTGAAGGGAGCGGGAGGCATTTTATTTTCGAGTAGTTTTCTGTTGGTGTTCGTCTGTTTGTCAGTCTGTGCATTCATGTGATTATGTATCAGCAGTTTCTTGTGAAAAGACTACTAAAAGTACCACTAAAGAGATTCTAATAAAACCTAAACCAAGAATGAAACAATGGGCAAGGATGAAATTATTACAATTGTGGCCTAAGTCCTCAGATGCTCAAATTGTATATAGGTCAATGAACTTTTCCTGAGCTATCATTTTCTGAAATTATAAGCCCAAGTATATTTTTGGTAAATAAAAAGTGAAATTCTTTGCAATTTATTTTTTTAGATGATCTATTAATACCCTGAAAATTGCTCACTCTGAAACTTGCCAATTGTTTGAGATATTACTCAAAATGATTTTTTTTTTTCGGGGGGGGGGTGGGGAACCCGAAGATTTCCCAAAGGTAATGTACATAATGCTAGATGCTCTCCTTTAATTTAAATATCATAATTTGTCACTATAAACAATTTTCTGTAGGTATGAGGTTGTTTTTTGATGTCTGGGTGACAATAGAATACTTTGTGACAAATTGACCGAAAATTTGTCTGATCGACCAAACCTTGGGCTTTAAATTCAGTGAATAGGTCTGGTAATTAAAGTCAAATATTTTACTGACCCATTTGGCGCAAAGCTCAAATGGTGTCAAAAGTTAAAGGTCAATGAACTTTGTCCCATAATGAGATTTAGTACTATTAGGAGTGCTACATGTATTTAGAGTTTAGTTCTGACAACAAAAAGCAAATAATCTGAGAAGGTGTATGGTTCAAAGGTCAAGGTCAAATTTTAAAGGAGGAGGTGATTGAACTTTTTCATAAAATGTTATTTTCACAAAAACACTAAAGAGCATGTTGTTGGGATTGTGCCATCAAGTTGTTAAAAAAGAGTCATTGTTCAGGATATCATTTCAAAAAATGGAAGATCAGTAGAGACTAGATTGAATTTAAATTCATGTTGAATAGATAATTTCCAAAGATATCTGTAGACACAAAGGTCATACAAAAACCTTAATACTGAATGACATTAATTGAGAATGGCTATTTGTTTTGGTAATAAGTAAGTAATGATATGTTGTTCTTTTTGTTAAAGGGGGGGGGTGGGTGGGAGCTGGAAATACTTGATGAACATCAAGTTCAAAGTTCACTAACTTCTAACAGGCGTGATGGGTGGCAGTGAGGTAAACTTGGCCATTGGGTATGGAAGGTTTGGAGGCATATACACAGAGAATGTTACACAGTGAAATTGCTTTAGTCAAAAATGTTACTCTCAGATTACTGAATGTATTTTATTAAATGCATGTATGTGAATAATATGAATTAACCATTTTTGTTTTTTTTCCTAATTGAATCAGATTATTTCAGATATGTGTCAAGATAGACAACAATGTAGGATAGAAGTGCAAACAGAGGAATTTGGAGAGGACCCGTGTCCGACAACACATAAATACCTTGATGTATCATATAAATGTAGACCATGTAAGTATACATTGTCAACTTCATACATTATACAGTAACATTGATCATCACTAATGATGATTGTATCACTTTGGATGTATGATAATTATTTGCTTGTTCAGTATATCCCCGTTTGTGGAAAAAAAATGTTTCCTGGCAACTGAATGATTACCAAAATCAATTCCATTTTCCAGTTTTAGAGTACATAATTATGTAAAAGGTCTAATTAATTTTCTAACTGTCAAAATTCAATTTTTCTTGCTTGGTTGGTTTTGAAGAAATGATAGTGCTCTCAGCACTCCATATTTGGTAATAAAAATAGTGGGCGATACACCATGGTTGATCTATATTGTGCAATACATGTAAGCATTTAATGTTACCAAACTTAAATGGGTCAAGAAGCACTGCCATTTCTTAAAGGTGAATAGGTGGATTGGAGATAGTCCTTAACTTTGGGTAAAACTATTCTAGAATCAAGTAAACTATGCAAGGATTTTGCTGTGAAAGTTTTGTGGGCAAATTTTGACTCATTTTAACAGAACAACCATCACAGTGTTAATAGTTAACAGTAGCCCGCTAGCCAATGGCGGACTAGCCAAAATCTAAAGTAAACTAGTCTGCATGGCTAGCCAAAATATTTCTTTAATGTCTCACAAAACAGTATGAAAAATGTCCATGCCTGATTTTCTTGAAGTGAACAAATGCTTCCAGCCAAGATTTGACACTCCAGGTATGGTATACAATGGTATATGTGTGAACTCATTTGG
>JZLH01S0420472.1:71458-86274 GCA_001188425.1 Eucidaris tribuloides
AATTGCCCCTAATTTTCCTAGAACACTAACCAACACTAATCAGCCATTGTGAATACAGCCAGTAATTGCCTTTGTGCGGAATGTGTGCGGATAGGAAAACATAACGGCTATGCTCGCTCCACCCGAATATTCTCCCCTGGTATGCTCACATGGATTGTATTACTTAGTTTTTAGTAGATTAAAATTTCCTTCAGTCCATGGGGAAGAATTTTATCCTATCCAAATATTAATCTATCCTTGTCTTGCCACCTTAATTGAGACTGACAAAAAACGAGGGTCTTTTTTTTTGTTCAACGATTCATACTATGGGCATTTCTGTACAACTTACAGGAAACAGTGCAACAAAATTGAGAAATCATCGTAAAAATGTTGGTGATTGATTATACAGTAATGCAGTATGACAGTTATTTTATTTCTGTATTTGACAGATGCTGAATTGCTTATCAGATTACAAGATAAATATGATCAAATCAAATGAAGATGAATGACAAATTTCTCCATAAAATCATACAATTTTTCACATAATATTACATAAAATTTCAGTGTTACACTAATTCAGATTATAGAATTTTAATTGTGCTATTTTCTAATTGATTTATTGATTTATTTTTTTAAATTATTATTATTATTATTATTATTGTTATTATTATTATTATTATTTATTTATTTATTTATTTTTTTTTTTTGGGGGGGGGAGGTTCACAAATTAAGTGGATGTATTTGTAATTTGTTTACTTCTTCTTCTACTTGTCATTGCAGGTAAATTGTCATATCATTGTGCAATTTCGCTTGCCGCATTGCCTCTATAACTGAATTTATTTTCCATTACCTAAATGCAGGCCAGAATTTTGCAGTGTAGAATTAGAATTGATTAGAGGAGTATGCACAAGCAGCCTGTGATGCAGTAAAGGAAGGGCTGAGGGTGATTTAGCCCCCAAATTTAACAAAATAGCCCCCTAAAATCCCAAAATAGTCCTCAATTTTCCTCATAGGATTCAATGTATAACATACTAACTAAAATCACTAAATCAGGCATGAAAGTAGCCCCCCCAAAAATCAAATTTGATTTTCTGCCCTGCTGTGATGTAAGATTCATGTAGGGCTTGACAACACACTAATCTTCAATACAGCTGACTAATGAAAGTAATTTCCCTAAAATAGGATGGCAGGCTTTCAAGCGCTCCTACTTTTTCCTACTTTTTTTTACTCTCCTCCTACTTATCCTACTTTTTTCCCCAAAACTCCAAATGCTGGAGTTAGTGAAGTAGTCGATTATCAGGTATTCACAGAAAGTGTGAGCTCTTCAGCAGCAAGAAAGGTTCTCTACAAAATCAAAACAAAATCAAAACCCTGTGCATGTCCTACTTTCCTCCTACTTTTACAGTAGTTCTTTATATCCTATTTTTCTCCTACTTTTTCACCATGGTTCACTTGAAAGCCTGGGATGGGTTCAATGAAAGGTCTGGAAGCGAGACTAAGCGGTATGTGATGGTAACCGACAAGAATCATCTATTCCACTTTGATCGATGCTGTCACCACCCAAACTTGACAGTCATTTTATCACCCATTTTGAAATAATAACCGAGACAAAAGTGCAAATTATCACATAAACCAAGAATTCTGCCATAAATGCCTGTGAAATGGGCTGTTAAATGCAGGTTATATCAGAACCAGTTCAACTGTGAACGGATTGCATGTCCACCTATATGGTACATGTAGTCAGTGTCACGATGAGCAGTTTAATAGTGCCGTATGTTCAAACAATATCATGAACTTTGATAATACAAGTCATTTACCTTTTACCTAGAGGATAACATATTTTCCTTCTTACCTGGGGTATCAATGTGGGGGGGGGGGATGAGAGAATCATCATTTTGCCCCCTCCCCAATAATTTTGTCACTTAAAAAATTCATAAAACGTAATGCAAGAGTATGTTAGTATGTTTAAATATCAATATCAGTACAAGGCACTACAAAACCACTGGATTTAATATCAAAATTAATATTTCAGTTTTATGCGGAGAGCATGCCAAAGAAATTTGACAGTTTTCTTTTTTTACCTACCCCCCCCCCCCCCCATCCCGAAGTAGATCGACGCCCCTGCTCCTTACAGTTCATTTCACTCAGATTTATTGCAGGATTTTTGATTTGTACAATAATTGTACTCTTCTGTCGTGCATTATTTGAAAATGGGTGATGAAATAACTGTCAAATTTGGTTTGCTGACAGTATCAATCAAAGTGGAATAGATGATACTTGGTTGTTATCATCATATTGTTGTTTGACAAATAATAATCTTATTAACCTCATGATTGTCCCGTGACGATCAGCTATTGTTTGTCCACATTTTGACTGCATTTTGCATCACAAAATACTATGGGCCAGACCTTTACAATCAGTACTACTGGATTAAAAAGCATGATAGTAATTCCATGTGTTGTTATATTTTTATATTGCAGAGGAAAAGCCCTCACTAAGGCGATCATAAAACAGGAAGGTTTACATAGGATATTTTATGAAAAACTTTGTATGTTATTGTTTGCACAGTTTTATATTTTTGTGTGAAATGTAAATAATATGCACATTTTGTGTGCATTTGTTCACACTTATTGACTCCAGTCAAAGTAAATAACTTCTTAAAAATCATAGATCTTTACAATGTTTTGGTAGAAATAACTTTATAAGAAAAACTATACTTTCATTTAAAGCCTTTGTTTACAACATTTTTCTCCATGGTCCATGCCTATAAAGCTCCAGATGTTTGGAGGTGAAACAACACTCCAAAATTTACACAATGTAACACTGTTTCAAACTGCTCAACACTTTATTAGTGAACTATTTATTTATTTTTTTGTTACCATCAAATGTTGCAATTTCAATCTCGTAGCTCTGATTAAAAAAAAAATCAGTTAAGGGTTTTGATAGGTTTACCAAAATTAGTTATAATAAGCGTGGATATATTTAGAACACATAACACGATGCCATTTTTGGGGGTTTAATTTTTTGAATAATGACTTGCAAATATTTTGAATGACTCGAAAAGTCTTTAAAGACACTAGATAACATTATGGAAGACCCGTTTAAAAAATTATCAAACTTTGCATATCTGACAGTGAATGAATAGACAAGTAAACACCCTAGAACTAAAAAATTCAGACAGTTATGCTGCCAAATAAAATATGTAGGCCTACAGATAAAAATTGCCATATAAATTATTCTCGGTCGGTAAAAATTCTACTACACAGCAGTCGATGGGGGGGGGGGGACTGGCGTGGTCAATGATTTTTATTTTTCTATAGCACTTAAAGATCAATTTGAACTCTGGGGAGAAGGTGGGGGCACTGTCATTATCTGTTGATCTCAGGTTAGAGGTTACCCTAAACAAGTAGTGTGATTATGGGCGATCTCAGAATACCCTGAACAAGTATTCAAGTTTGAAAAGATACCCTTTTAAAGTAAACCTACGTTTAAAAGTATACCCTTGTTTTCCTGATTTTGGCAGTTTTGATACCCTTTTCACTGTATGCGCGTACATCGACCGACCGTGAAAAACAATGCTTTTTATGTGTTTTTTCTCACGCACATGGTGTTGGCCTACACATTGTAATGACAGTGCCCCCCCCCCTCTCCCTTTTAACTGCAATTCTTTTCAGGGCTTCATTTTTAGACCTTATCAAAGACACTAGTAGTATGGGGAATCATGTAGCTCACATTAAAAAAAAAAATGGAAATATTGTTATACCATGCCTTTAAAGGGATTGGCTAACATTTACCACAGTTAAAAAAAGTGTCAGCTACATGATTCCCCATGCTACCATTGTCTTTGATAAGGTCTAAAAATGACGCCCTGAAAAAATTGTATTTCAAAATGATTATTTAGTGCTTTAAACAAGTTGATCGGATTCACCTGCCCATTTTCTCCCATAGACTTTACTGTGTGTACACCTAGGCTATTTAAACTCGCCCTGAGTTTTAATTGTTTATTCATGCATAACTTGTCATTGGCATTGTAACTTTCCAAACTTTTGTATTCTAGGGTGTTTATTTATCCATATGAACACTACTATGTAGTTTAGATATCAAAATTTGACAATTTTTTTAATTGAAGCTCCACAATGTTAGCCTATCACTTTAACATACCACTTTGATACCATATTTGGAAGCTACATGTAGGCCTAGAGGGAATCTATAGTTGGTAATGGATTGAATACTCAAAGTTGACAAAGCATGCAGTGCATGGTAGCTGCTATACGAAAGCCGAAATCTAGAAATACAGTACATGGGGGTGTTCTGGTGGATTACCCCTTGGGGTCATGTCCTGGGTCATCCAAAGGTCATGAGAGGTCATTTCAGGGGTGATCTCATAACTCAGCTTGGCAATGCCATCAGGGTTTCGAGGAATTACTTTTGGGATTTGTGGTATGTAGTAAATGTCCCATCTTTTAAAGGCATCATATAAAAATATTTCCATTTAAAAAAATGTGAGCTACATATGTTTCCCCATACTACTAGTGTCTTTCATAATGTCTAAAATTGAGGCCCTGAAAAAAATTGCAAGTCAAAATGATCATTAAGTGCAGAAAAAAGTAAAAATCAGTGAGAGACCATTCCGGTCCCCCCACATAGACTGCTGTGTTGCAGAATTTTCATCGACCGAGAATAATTCATGTGCCGATTTTAATATGCACATATTGTACGAGTGACAACATAACTGTCTGACCTTTTGTGGTCTAGGGTATTTATTTGTCCATTCAAACACTGTTGGATATGTCAGAAAGCAAATATTGACCATTTTTTCAAACGGGTCTTCAATGTTATATACATGTAGTGTCTTTAAAGAATATTACATTGAACATTAATAATACTATATTTAGGGTCTATATGACGAATCTGGAAGAAATCAGAGTTGTGATGACATGCTTTGGTGACATGTGGTCTGATAGGAGCTAGGGCTATTTAAATAACTGGGTTTCTAGAATTACAATTATATTTCCGGCATGCTGAGCGTTGACCCGAATTTAGCAATGGATGGTGCTGCACATCGATAACTGATCAATGAAGCTATCAGTCTGACTATGTAGGCCTATTGGCCTATTGTGAGCAGGAATTGGGGGAATGAGAGTATACATGTACATGTCATAGTGTTTTTCCATAATCTATGCATCTGAAACTGAAAATGCTGTGATATTTTCTAGGCCTACACTGAGTGATGTGCATGTTTTATAGTGTCCCAAGTTAGCAGTATTTTGTAGGGTATAATAGGCCTATTAAATTCCCTAGATACATTAGCCTACCTGCTATTTAGTTTTATATAGGCCTACAATATATGAATACACATACATGTATTCATGTAACATTACATAAAAATCTAAACACTACACAAAATGTAAGTTCCCCCCTTTTCAAATAACCATAACTTAAAAAAAAAAATTGAACAGAACAATGTCATAGGGTTGTTAAAGTTCTGTGTGAAAATGTGAATTCATGATCCATGGGGTCAACCAAAAGTGAGCATGCATTAAAGGTAAAATTGTCACTTTTCAAAAGTCACAGTACTCCTTTATTATGCCAAACTAACAGTAAAAAAAAAATGAATTTTTTGCTTCATTAAAAAAGTGTGCTCACTCAACCATGACATGGTTACAACTTCTTACGTTCGTTAAATATGTGCCAATACATTCTGGTGAAAAATATCAGAATTCAATTTTTTCAATTAACTCAATGGATTTTACAGTTTCAAAATTTAGGAAGGATGAAAATTTTTAAATTGAGCACACTGTACTGTAAAAATATGTGGGAAAGTGTCTTGGGGATGTAAGGGGGTCAAGTGAGATGATTAACTATAAATATGCGCTAAATCATTCACGCAGAAACAGAATTATCCAAAATCCGTGTATCACAATCCGCCAAAAATGAACCTTCGTGAGAAAAGTGATATTTTCACCTTTAATATGTGCTCACCCATGCATGACTTGAGGGATCAATCACATTTTCACGCAGAAGTTAGTCAATGAAGGCAGAAACACTCCTGCCAAATTATTTTGCTCAAAACCATTTTGTTAAAAAGTTATGGTATTTTGAAAAAGGGGGAACTTACTTTTTGTGTAGTGTTTTATATATTGATTGATAAAATATTGGTCTGATTGGCAAAAACTATACTTGGTCTTTAAATACTGAAATTGTTGAAAAGAAATTCAAGTAGATTTCACTTCAGTATTCTAACCATCTGATTCTTAATCTCAGTCTCAACTCCTTATTTAATTTTTATCCAAACTCTCAGCAAGTCCTAGCACCACGAGGGTGAATAGAGACTTATAATAATGCACCTAGACAAAAGAACTAATATTCAGTAGCTATCCACTGATCCAATCCTGGCTTCTAGTACTTCTTATTTGTGTTGTATCTCAAACGTACAACTAGCCTGTCGCCCGATATCGCATAACATCCCCGAGTTTGGCCGGTAGCGATTTTTGCGTCGTCAAAACATATTAATGCGGAGACCCCGGCCAGCGGGCCTGACTGGTGCTTGGCATATTGAACAGCAATTGATCCTGGAACCTGCTGCTTTGTGAATTTTTGGGGAGTTTTGTATTATTGGACTTAGGTTGATTTACAGCCTGAAAGAAGGGATTGCGTTGCCCGGGGTTGTGGTCAAAGGGGGATGTTCGTTAATCAGGAGACTTGTTGGAGCCTGGCAGTGGTGCATGCCATGCAAGGGGGCAAAATATTCGATCATAAGCTAACTTCTAATTGTGGAGTGACATTGAATTCATGACCTTTTATGCATATATTCAATAACTTAGAGAAGCCAGCGTTTCTTTTACCAAGTAAATGAAGGTACAAATATGGAGGCCCGATGTTGTTTTAATAGAAAAGTGAACTGAAGTGAGGAAGCTCAAATTTTAAAATAGTGGTATAAGTATTTATAGAGATCAAATTGAGGTAAAATGCTATTGAAATGGACAGAAATAAACATTTTAGACTTGTGACACAGTGTGTTAACCCAAAACAGGTTCTGGGGATATTATGATTTCAAGTTAGCTGTCACGTTGCTTGTCCATTCCTCATGTCATTACATTGTTGTACATATCATTATCTTGAAATCTGGCACCTCCCTTTAAATTTGCTGTAGACCATTTTCACATGACAGCTAACTTATGATTTGCAAACACGATTACAATTATGATGGTGATTAGAGTTACCGACCGTACACGTGAGAATGAAATGTTAGGTACAATGTGATAATACTTATTGATCTTCAGTATCAAAATACCTGAGAATGGCTCAGACAAGTCAACAGAGTTTGTGTAAGAATCTTTACACATTATGAACAGAAGCCTGTCATTTTAAGTAAGAGATAAACAAAAGGTAACACAAATTACATGTGGCATTAATAACATAGTTTAACTCAGCCGAATTCCAGTAGAGAATAACTACTTCTAAGTTCTAAGATGATAGATCTAGACATGAAGATAACTGCAAATACTAGCTGTGGTCATATAACAGTAGAATTGCCTGTCATCATTAATATTTCGTTGCTCGAAAGAACTTAATTTGGAAGGAAGAAATGCACCGATACAAACTAATCATTTTCGCCATTAAAATATCTTCCATAATTGTCCCTGCATGATTGGTTGTCTTTGTTATGTTATTATCTTCATATATGAACATCATTAGAACTGAGTGACCTTTCTACTGTTACAGAGTAATTTGTTATTTTGTTCACTAGTAGGAGTAGCAATACCAGATTGTGCTTGTGGGATAATCCTTGATTAAAAAAACCTGTGCATTTCTTCAAAGAATTGACAAGAAAAAGAGCATAAAGAGCGCAAATTTTCAGGTAGAAAATACCAGCACCCTGTCTGTGTGTCTGGTAATTATGATCTTCATTTAACAATGCAGAGCCCATAAGCTTAAAGCTAAAGCTTTGATTCACAAACCTCATCTAAGATCTTCATCCATTACTTGTACAGTAATAATAAAATGAGCTATTTAAGCCTATTTTGTGCTTTCTTAATTTCAAATTGTGCACCGGAAATGTGCAATGTATAGTGTTGTCATTTGTTATGGAGTGAATATTTCTAAAATGTTCCAGGAAGACATGAAAAGGGATACTTTCATGTGGGATGATGTATTATCTAATGTAATCAATCTTTTTGCCCGTTGTGTGTGGTGTGAGTGATGTGTGTGTGTTGGGGGGGTGGGGGGGGGGACAGGATACATCCACAGTTGTTACATTACATGTATTTGTAGTTTTTTAACCCCTTGAAGGGCTATTTAGAGCGAACTAATATGCATTTTTTTTTGGGGGGGGTCTTTTGTGATTGTGATCTGCGCATGTTTTAGTTCTGATAATAATCCCCGTGCTTTAAACAATAATATAGTTAATGGAATTTGTGTTGAGAATAGGACGAATAACTATTTGTGTAGATTTGTCCCTAATTCCACCCACTTTCAGCTTTACTTTTGATGTTTGTAATTTCTTCAGAGCAATTACATGTATAGCAAGTGCCGTGTTTAAGGCACTTGGTGCTGCCAATCATACTTGGACATTAGTGACACAGTCTTGAATAGGTGGGACTGTTATCATAACCCTCAAGGCATCTACAGTGTGTATGTAAATTAAAAACTCCACCATTTCAGATGATTTGACAGCATACACAGGAGTGATGGAGTTTTGTTGGTTATGGTATAGTTTGGTGTACCTCCACTGTCCAGCACAGAATTTGTTTGTTTTAAACAAATTCTGTCATTAATAATAACTTGGTGGTGAGGGAGATGTGTTTGCTTGAATTGTTGTATGAAGGGATATATTTTCATGAAAGTATATTTGTATTTCATGTTTGATTATGATGTGTAATATGGCCTAATAGGATGAGAGTTTGTCAATTCAATTTAATGCCGCGTTTACACTATGTTCCCGGCGGCCACGGCAACCACGTTTCAGGCCACCGTGGACCAAACGGGATGAACGTGAGACCACGCGGAAAGACCCACTACGGATCACCTCCAAGTGCTGTTACGGCCTATAACGTACTGTTAGGTTTTATTGCGTTCGCGACGTTTTCCTATGACCTACTAGGTTTCTCATCCTCACCGTGACTACCGTGGCAAATTTTTTAACGGTTCAACACGGACTGTCACGTTTGCCCAGCCCGTCCCCCCTCGTGGTCTCACGTCCATCCCGTTTTGTCCACGGTGGCCTGAAACATGGTTGCCGTGGCCGCCGGGAACATAGTGTAAACGAGCCTTTAGTAATAAGCGCGATTAAGTTTCCAACTTTACCTAAAACTGTAAAAATCAAGTAAATGGAAGAATGAAATAATTAAATCACAAATTAGTCATGGAGGTAACTAAACAAGAGATTGGGATGAAAACCAAGAAGAATAATATGATAAAAAAATTGCAAATATGCTTTGAGCAACTTTTGATGCCCCTGGGAAAAAAAAGGGGGGGGGGTGGAGTTTATATCGATGCTACTTTTCTTGAAGCTACTTTTGAAATGGAAGGTGTGTTTGAACTTCATTTGCTACAGCCATG
Organism: Eucidaris tribuloides; assembly: GCA_001188425.1. Taxonomy (NCBI): domain Eukaryota; kingdom Metazoa; phylum Echinodermata; class Echinoidea; order Cidaroida; family Cidaridae; genus Eucidaris; species Eucidaris tribuloides. Next base: position 80,999 of record JZLH01S0420472.1, read on the forward strand.
ATTACATTTATTTTGTTAGCTTGCCATTTAGAGTTAAGTTGAGATTTGAAGTGTGAAAAGCTTGATTCTGACGCATTTCTTTCATCTTTATTTTTCATTCTCAATAGAATGCCAAACAGAAGATGCCTTAGAGGAAGTCATGAAGAGGTGCCACGGCCGAAAACGATGTTCCGTCAAGGCAGGCACCAAGATATTTGGGGATCCTTGCCCGGAAGACACACATAAATACCTCACTGTCACCTACACATGTGGTAAGTCAAGAAATACAAGAGGATGATGGGTGATTTGTAGAGTCATTCTTTGATTATAGTGTTAAAAAAGAAAATCATTTGATGAGAAATATGAGCAATGACCATTAACTATGACAGAGGGTATAGTGTGCAGTGTTTTTGCTTGCTTGCATGCCAATGCTTATTCCTTCAGCTTGCTGAATACAGTTGTAATAGTATGCTCATATTTTGAGTAAATTAACAATATTTATAATGTTGAAATTGTGTTTTTCTGTCACTTTGTAAGGGGTGTACATGTGTGTATGCTGATGAAAGTATGTAACTAAGTGCGTGTTGTACAGATGGATTCTGCATAAATTTAACATCAGTCAATTATGTTATAACAAAGGTCTGATCCCAAAAAAATCTGACACCATTGCGAAGAACAGAGACAAATCTTCAAGTTGCTTCGCAACATTTCCTTATAAAATCAATATTTCAATAGATAAGGCTAGCAGAAATGTTTACATCAGTTTAAAAGTCCGTGATTTGGGGGGGGGGGGAGAAGGGTGGCAAAGGACATTGTGTGGCACTTGTGGAGTTTTCGCACAGCAGATTAAGTGTTAAGGTAGGTATATATCATGAGAGGTTGTATTTCCGGACGGGTTGAGTACCCGGACACTGCGCGTTAGAACGGCGCAATACGTGTCTGGGAATCATCGCGCGAAGTTGCAAACAGACACCCGGGATGCAGCTGTCATTTTTCTTCGCATAAATCCTGATTTTTCATGGAAATTCTAATGCTGATTATTTGAAAATTACGTTTTTTGGCAACATATCTGGAAAAAATGCACAAAATTAAGTGTCCAGTTCCTCAAGTCCCCACCCTACTGTATAAAGTCAAATTCCGTCTAACTAAGATGTTAATGTGTTAGGCCTAAATGTAAGATTTCAAGTTTTGTGTTCAGGTGGTGCAAACAGTGTCTTTCATGCTCTGTCTAAGAACTGCATGAATTGAGACTGAAGTTACTGTAACTTTTTGCCTGCAGGCCTGCTTGTTGTTGTTGTTGTTGGTTTTAACGGCGCATATCAATTGATGACCGAATATTCACGCCGAATTTTCTATGCTCCAAAGCCATGACTTTTGGAGAGTTGTCTGTCTGTGCAGTGATTTTTCTTGTGCGTGAGTTGTGTGTGAGTTGTGTGTGTGTGAGCATGTGTGTGTTTGTGTGCACATATGATACTTGTAAGTTAAGAATCACTGATGGTAATGGGATTTCAATAACACTTGTGTCAAGATGTATTAGGATTCAGTAATAGACTTGTTACATTTTGATATTGAATGGTTAAAGGTCAAAGGTGCTGGAATGAGGTAAATATCTGATTATTACTAGTAATGGAATTTGTGTATTTTTTGTCTCAACAAACCTGTAAGAACAAATGATATGTTTAATGATGCTGTTTCAAACAAGAGCATTTGTATTTGGGTATCAAAAGAAATAGAACTAGAGAGTTACATGCTCATGAAAACTGTTTGTGAAGAGACAATCCTCTATTTATAATTTAAACACTGGATGTCATAGGATCAATACTGTTGGAATTCCACTTCTCAGATAAGGACCTGTTGAAAGTCTTTAGCCTTCTAGAAACATGTTATGATGGTGTGGGTGGTCCACCATGTAGCCTTCAGTCCCAACATAAGATAAATGTCTTGATGGTGACATTTTGTGACATTAATGACCCCTTTTCCAGACACATTAACACTTGTTTTCTCCAAGCCCCTGGGAGGGTGGGGGAGGGGGGAGGGGGGTTTGGTGTGCTGAGGGTGATGCAGCATTCCTTGATTAAGTGGGGGGGGGGGTGGTACTGTATAGCACTCCTGATATTTAAAGATTGTGTCAGGGATGTGCAAGTCCATTACTTCCCTTCATTATCATTACCAATCGGTAGTTTACTACTTACAAATGGTGTGTTGAAAGTTTGAGATCCATACATCATGAATTTGTTGTTTTATGAGAAAAACTAATAAAGACGTTACCCGGAATATTGTTCTTTCCGTGAGTTTAAATTTTGCTCAAATTGCGAACGCGGTTATGTGTACCGTTGCAAGACCAGCAGAGTGCACTGATTGGTTAAATGGCTAAACTCCGCGCGATCTTCGGCTAACGGCTGATCGGACAATTTTGGAACGGCCCGTGCACTTTAACGTCACAGATTTTTTTTGAAAAGACGTCAGAGTCATTTGAAAAAGGATGAAGTTTATCCGTCCAGATTTTCACCAAAACTGGATATTTTACCCCAAGTCTCTATGAGAGGTGTTTATTTATATTAATCTTCACATTGGATTGATTTCAGCTGATTTCATTCATTTAGTTGTTTCTAGACGTGCAAATCAATGACACAATCTTTAAAGGTAAGTGACATTATTGGGGGTAGTCCTCAACTTGGGCTGAAACTACCCTAGAATCAAGTAAACTATGCAAGGATTCTCCTGTGAAAATCTTGTAGTCAAACATTGACTCATTCTAAAGTAACTAATGTCAGTATCCTTTGTGGCAGGCAAACCTGCTGTGTGGCTCTCTATGGGTCTTATTGATATCGTGCCCCGATAGAATTAATGTTCATGCCTGATTCTCCTTAAGTAAACAAATTAGAGACAAATCCTTCCAGCTGGGAGATCCACTCTAACTGATGCATAGTTGGTGTATGTTTCAACTCATTTGGTTATTGAGGCATTTTCAAGTGTCCCCAATCATGTCACTAACCTTTAAGCTTTCTCAACTTTTTATTAGCACTCTTAAAGTGATAGGCTAACATTGTGGAGCTTCAAATTAAAAAATTGTCAAACTTTCATATCTGAGCGACATAGTAGTGTTCAAATGGACAAATAAACACCCTAGAATACAAAAGTTTGGAAAGTTACATCTACACTGCCAATGGCAAGTTATGCATGAATAAACAATTCAAACTCGGGGCGAGTTTTAATAGCCTAGGTGTACACACAGTAAGTCTATGGGAGGAAATGGGCAAGTGAATCTGGTCAACATACAATTTTCACTTTTTTAAAGCACTAAATAATTTTTGAAATACAAGTTTTTCAGGGCTTCATTTTTAGACCTCATCAAATACCTTTAACTCTTTATGTGCTGAATTAATTTTGAGGGGATAATTATGACAATTGTTGTTTTGATAGTTTCTTTAAATTTTGCTGTCCTTATTGCACCATTGATACTGGTAGGCCTAATTATTCTCTAGATGTTGCATAAGAATTATGGCCCTTTGTTAGCTTTTCTAGTACAAACGTAAGGGAGAAAAGTAATTATTATGATTGTTAAATTTGATTGTATGAATGTGCAAAATCGTAACATTCGTGTGCAAAGGGTTAAACATTGCTCGACTCCCCTCCCCCAAAACTGCTCATTGATCAGTCTTTTTTTTTGGGGGGGGGGGGAAGGGATCCAAATTGATCTGAACCTTACATGAAACAAATTGGAGCATAAATCAAATGTTGAATAAAAAGTCATTTTGTAGACTGTTTAGTCTAATCAGGGTGTTGAGAAAGAGACCTATGACTGATCTGTTTTGTGGAACTTTTGGGCTAATTCACTCTGATGTGAACATTGTGGAGGATATGAATTTTCAGAATCTTGAAATTTTATTATTTTTTAAATTGTATTTTTCACATTTTTTTTTTAAAATCAGGGAAATTCCTGAAGACTATGGAATTGACCCGACCCCATACTGGTGCAAATTGGCAATTTATCTGTTCCCCCTAGGTAATATAATGAAAGTTATAAAACTGTCACCATATTTCCCCCTTCCAAATTTATGTTTTGAAAGATTGGTAATTTAGAGAGGTATGCTAAACAAATTTGGTAAATAAGTTGGGTTTGCCTTAGGGAGAGTGTAACATGGTAAGAGTGTAGATTACATTTGCAATTGTTCAGATTGTAGTATACTTGTGAGTTGGTGAAAGGTGGACCGGAAATATTTATAAGTCCTTAAAGGGTAGTTTGAGGCTGATAGCATTTTGCTTTGAATAGTTCTAAGCACAAAAACGGGAAAATACATCAATCAATGTTTGAGAAAAATCAGGCAAATCTGAATAAAATTAAGACTTTTGAAAAATTCTGATGATCACTACAAATTGGCAACATCTCTTTATTTAGATCAACATGCTGGTGTTAGTGTTATCTTGACACTGACGTTATTGAAAACTTGAAATCAAATTGTGTTAGTGAGTTGACCATATAACAAAGTTTCTGTCCTGACAAAACTAATAGGTGAGATATTAGGTGACATCAAGTTTGAGATCGATATGCCATTTTAATGTTTATTTTGACACTAACACTGGCATAAATCTGAAATTAGAAAGTGAACAGTGTTAGTGAGTTGACCATAGAAATTTATATCCTATTAAACAATAATGATAATTGAGATAAATTGGGTGATATAAAGTTTGAGATCAACATGCTAGTGTTGGTGGTTATTACGACACTAACACTGGGATTAATCCAAAACTTGAAATAGAACAGTGTTGGTGAGTTGACCACCAAAAATTGTATCATGACAAAAATACTAAATGAGAAAGCGAGAGGAAATACCAAGCAGCTGGTTATCAGACAGGCTTTTACTCCACCTCCATTAGTGTCAACCCCGATATTGGTCACTGGAGGACAATTGGGACAATAATGCTGGCCAAGGAAATGGATCAAAGACTTTAGAATGAATGACCTGTTATAGGAGTGACCAAGAACGGAACTCATAATTCCTCATTATCGTGACAGTAATTGGTCGTAATGGTCAAGTTAGAAAAATTATTGTGGCCCCTTCCATTTTTAAAATACTGTACATTTTCTGAGGTTTTACTTAAGGTTTTTTTTTTTTTTTTGGATGCATAGTTTTTACTTTACTGTGAATCATATTGTATTGTACAATTATAGAAGTATTATTGTGATTTCACACTAAAATGCCAACATCAAAACTCAAAAGTACAAACTAGTTATGGTTGGATCAAACAAATTTGTTGTCAATCTTTCACAAAGTATTCTATTGAATGTTAAAGAC
>JZLH01S0420527.1:5904-19763 GCA_001188425.1 Eucidaris tribuloides
TAAACTTCAAAATTTACAGTGACGTTGACGTGCACGGGCCGTTCCAAAATTGTTCGATCAGCCGTTAGCCGAAGGTCGCGCAGAGTTTAGCTGTTTAACCAATCAGTGTGCTCCGCTGGTCTTGCGACGGTACACATAACCGCGATTCGCAATTTAAGCAAAATTTAAACTCACGGAAAGAACAACATTCTGGTGACATGTCGTTATTAGTTTTTCTCATAACACAAATTCATAACGTATGGATCTCACACTTTCAACACACCATTTGTAAGTACTAAACTACCGTTTGGTATTGATAATGAAGGGAAGTAATGGACTTCAAATCCTTGACACAATCTTGAATGGAGGTTCAATAAAAAAAAAAGGTCTTCTTTTGATGTGTGAACTATGTCATTCAATATGACAGTGCTTGAATGAACAAATAAACATCCTAGAAAACAATAGTTATTAAAAGTTATGCTGTCACTAGCAAGATATTTGTGAATAAATCATCAGCTGTGTGGCAAAAGGGCCCTAGCATATGTTCCTTGCAGAAGGGCCTTCACAGTAAAAATTTATTGCCTTATTTGATATTTGCACTCAACAGACTGACAGAAAGATTTAAAGATATCAAACTAATAACTTTGATTTCATGTGAAAAAACAAATGGTTTTCAAGGTAGAGACAATTTAGTGTTAAAGGTAAATGACATGATTGGGGGTAGTCCTCAACTTGGGCTGAAACTACTGTAGAATCAAGTAAGCTATGCAAGGATTCTCCTGTGAAAATCTTGTAGTCAAACGTTGACTCTTTCTAAAATTAACAATGTCAATATCACTCGTAGCATGGAAACCTGCTGTGTGGCTCTCTATGGGGCTTATTTTTATCGTCCCTGGATAAAATTAAGATACTGCTATGTTTATGCTTGATTCTCCTTCAGTAAACAAATTACAGACAAATCCTCCCAGGTGGGAGATCCACTCCTGCTAGTGTATAGTTGGTATATTTTTCAACTCATTTAGTTCTTGAGGCATTTCAAGTGTTCCCAATCATGTCACTAACCTTTAAGACCGTTTTACCAGGAACATAGGGCACTTTTGATGGACAACAAACAAAATATTACGTATGAATACCGGTAAATCATCTGGGGGACGCTTTATTGTAACAGAGCCGTATGTGGCATGGTAAAACCAGTCAATCATAGATTTTCACTTTTTTAAAGCACTGAATGATCAGTTTGAAGTAAAATTCTCAGTGCTTCAGTTTTAGACCTTATCAGACACACTAGTAGCATGAAGGATTATGGATCTCAATTTTTTCCTGTTAACTAGAAGCACTCTTAAACAATGCCTTTAGCCCATTGACAACTGGACACGATATTTTGTTGCAAGGTCTGTGAGAAATGCTTGTCAAAACGATCTTTAATGGGTTAATTCTGAATGTTGTTAACTGAAATTCAGGGCTGCTTCCTATCATGTATTTTCTCTTTAACAGACTGGCATCTCCAAGAAATTGCCAAACTGAAATTCAGTAAATTATTTATTTGATTTTGTCAGTAGCTGATTGGTTACTAACAATGGATATTGATTATGAGGAACTGTCTATACAAGTGTAATGTTAATATCCCATATATTAAACATATGGGAAATCAAGACAGATGCAAACAAATTTTATTTTTAATAAACAATTTGTTGATAAATTATCATGAAATTTTCTTTTTTGTGTGTATTTCTTGAAAAATGTAACTCGCCACAGGTATGTCAATTCAACATTCTCTGGGCCCATAAGTTCAGCCCAATTTAAGGCCCTGTCATGAATTCTTAAGGTATCCCTGTGTTGTGGTAATGCATAGGGTAAATAATTTTACCTCTGGAAACATCTGTCAAATATTTTATGTGTATTTCATATTAATAAGATATATCATGATAAATGGGCTATCAATTTCATTCCTGCCAAGTTGGCACAGCACTGTTATTTACCAACTTATTTTGCATAATTTATTATTCAAACCTATGCTTTATCTTACATGTTTCAAACTTCAAAGTTTATGTAAAATTCAAAACCTACTGTAATTGCACTGTACAAAGCTACTCCAAGTAATAAGAGGTAGCAGGGGTGATCCACTAAAAAAAAAGAATTTAAGGGAGGTTACCCAGATTGGTTGTTGGGCAGTGTGGCTTCTATGTGTGTACATGTAATTAACCCTTTACCATGTACCGAAGCAGCCACTGTCCGGCATTTATCCTGGTAGTATCACTCGAGTCCTTTCAGAATGGGGTGGGATTGGGGTGTCCAGCTGATTTCATTCAAGAGAACAATAAACTTGAGGGTCACTTGACCACTAGGAATCTCACTCATCAGGACCAGCTCTTCTGTAATTTCAGTTTACAATTTGTACATGTATATTGTTTGGGAACTGACCACTTGTAACAACATATGGGGAGCTTTCGAATTCTGCAGGTCCCCTAGTATCAGGGGCATAGCCAGCTAGGACTTGCACAGGGGAGAGGATTTTTTTTTTTTAAGGGGACCAGATTCATTGTGCACAATAAGATTTTAATATGGAGGGGCCTAGGTGCATCCATGATGATGATAATGATCATGATGTTGATGATGGTGATGATGATGATGATGGTGATGATGATGAATTGATCATGATGATGATAATGGTGATGATGATGTTGATGATATTGATGGTGATGATGAATTGATGATGAGGGTGAGGATGATGATGGATGATGATGGATGATGATGATGATGATGATGATGATGATGATATTATCCTCTCTACATCTACAATTGGCATATCCTTACCCCAGGTGGAAAAGCTGAAGTACAGAGGAGGAACTATACGAAAGACTCTTGTTATAACAAACTCCTTGGGATCAGGAAGATAACTTTGTTAAATGTAGTGGATCTCATTTGCAAACACCCCCACAGACCAGGAAAAGATAACCCATGCCCTTAGGCTATTGATGAAGGGCATGTCTGTGAAATCTGAGGGTCAGTAATTACCTAGAATTTGAAAAATGCAAAAGAAAAACCAATGGTTTTTTAGTGCATGTTCTATGGTCGGAGTTTTTTTTCTCGCGAGAAAAAAATTCAAATCAGAGTCTAACCATGGATGGTCTAACGGTCACTATAATTCCACTAAAACTGAGTTTCTAGCTCCTATACCTTGCTAAAGGTTCCCAGATGGCATTTTCTTCTAAGTGTCATTGTATTTACACAATGGTATTTTTTAGGCATGCAAAAGAGATGTCCTGCCTTTAAATCAGTGAAATTATATTACACTGCTGTAATTTCTCTGACATGTTACGAGGTTTAGCTTAGACTTGCAGTTTGTTTCAAATTGAATTGCTTGAATTCAACTGCTGAGCCCTTTGTGGTATTGGAGACAAGTTCCACTGCCAAGGCCGCCCCCACACACTACCTTTCCAGAGTTCATACAGGTACTTCAGACCAAGCCTATTAAAAATGGGATACAAGGTCAGATTGGAATATGCTATAACACTCTGGTGACTACACATCTGTAGAAATTTATCTGAATTCTTGCTTGAATTATACATAAAACATTACCAACCCTAAAATACTTTGGAATAAAACTGGATTGCAGGCTTTCAAGTGGACCATGGTGAAAAAGTAGGAGAAAAATAGGAGCTAAATTTAGGAAAAAGTAGGAGAAAAGTAGGATATAAAGAGCTAAAAGTAGGAGAAAAGTAGGACATGCACGGGGTTTTGATTTTGGTTGGGGGGGGGGATTTGGAGTAGTTTTCGTCCGCCGAGAGTGCATGCTCAGATAGAAATTTAGAATAAAAAAATCAATATATCCAGCATTTTATATGATCAATAGCATTTTTTTTATTTTCGCTGGGTTTTTACAAAAAAAGTAGGAGAAAGTAGGAGTTTTGGGGAAAAAAGTAGGATAAGTAGGAGGAGAGTAAAAAAAGTAGGAAAAGTAGGAGTGCTTGAAAGCCTGGGATTGATTTACATTTTACATTCCATTCCAACTTGATGCAGGGTATTAAGTGATAAAACATATTACTGAACTACAGTAGGTCAAACACATGGTAGGTTAATACATGTTCTGTACGCAGACTACTATATTTTTTTATTTACCTTACATTGAGATGTAAATGCTAAATTAGCAGCTCTCAAATTCTTGACTTCTACTATACCTAGGCTTACAGATCAGGGGCGGCGCCATGGTAAAATCGTAGGAAGAGCAAAAATGATGTGGAGAAAAAACAACTAAATTTCATGAATTACACTGCAAAAACTCTGTGATTTTCTCACTTATTGAAAATTTTAGGGGGATGCCCGCCACCCCCGACACTGCCCCTACCTTGCATACCGACTGAATATTATTTACACTACTACATCCAAAGTCCACATCTTCTTTATTCTACAAATAAGATAGCAAAGTTATGTGTAATTTCATTCTATTATCACCATTTCATTACACGTTAAACTTTATACAGATATTTTATCATTAGAAAACTCCTTCAGTCAATTTCAGGAATGCCTTTTGCCATTGTAGACTTACTTGATGTATGTCATATTGCTGTATGAAGCAAATTATTACCTCAAGTTATCTTTAGTGTATCTTTAAGGATATTTAATGTTTCATAAAATACTGGTATTATTATGCCTTTGCGAGGAGTTTGGTTGCAAATTGCCTAACAAACTACTCAGAGTAACTACCACTGACCTAATTAGACTAAAACTGATCCAGTTTACAAGATACCATATTTGATTGCTATCGCAGATATTTATAAGTTTAGTTTGGGACTTTTTGTTAGCTTGAAAGCTTAATGCCTCGCAAATCATAACCAGCGAGACATAGGTATCACTATTTCCGGTGTCGGCGTCGGCGTAGGTGTCGGCGTAGTCGTCAACAATTGTGTTGTACACCCAATAACTTTCTATAGCTTGGAGGTGGGATCACCAAATTCATACCAAAGGTCCATCTCTTCAAGGCACAGGTCAAGTTCGAATATGAGTCGAATTTGAATAAGGTCAAAGGTCAAAGGTCAATGAACTTTCCATGACTGGCACTGTGCTATATTGTACACACAATAACTTTTAATACCTTCGAGGTAGGATTGCCAAATTCATACAAGAGGTCCATCTCTTGAAGGTGCAGGTCAAGTTCGAATGTGAGTTGAATTTGATTAAGTTCAAAGGTCAATGAACTTTCCATGACTGGCACTGTGCTATGTTGTACACCACTTTGTTCCTCTAATGACATGAACTTTATAATTTGATACTTTCTAACACTAACATTCAGTTCAACAGAGTTCATTCTACAGTTGACTGTATAATATCAATCTCCTTACTTGCATGGGAATAATTATAGCTTCATAGTATTAACAGCATTCTTAGTGTTATCTGATTTCCTAGGGATAAAGTAGGCCTATACCATTATTGCGTATGTAAACTGTCAGAACCACAATTCACCCCCTAAACTGCTGACAGCCTCAGAAGTCATATAGCATAGTTTTGACATAGTTTTGACATGCAGTCTCTTCATGACTGCGATATGCAGGCGAGACAACGCTTGGCGTTTGCCTTGTTTCTATATGAATTTATGAAAATGTCGGGGGGGGGCGAGGGACCCCCCATTTTTGACCATAATGTTACATTATAGAATCCCAGGTTAATAAGGCGTTCAATGTATCCGAGTTATACCCTCATCGTGAAAGAGCTCAAGTCGCTCTTTCAGAAGAGGTAAAACTCATATAGACGCTTAATGCCATTTATAACCCTTTGGATGCATATAATGATAAAAATATTGGTCAAAAATGTCGGGGGTCCCCCCCCCCCCCAGACCTTTTCATAAATTCATATAAAAAACACTAAAGACATTCAGAATCTATTATTGCAGGGTTATGACTTTGGGGCATAAAGCTTTCAAATAACAACTAGACTTTAATTTGTCACTAAGACGAATTGGTGATCCGCGTAAACGCTCCGATCATTTAATCTAAAGAAAATGTGACAAACAATCGATATCAAATATCACTGCTTGCTGAAATATGTCCCTCATAACTTTATATTCTCTATCAAACTTTAAAGTAAAAATCGACGCACGCGTACACGTTCGTCGCAACGCCCGCATGCATATGATATGCACCCGTGATGACCTTTGACCTGAAGTTACTATGTACCAAGTTTGGTTATGTAACTCTACTCCGGTCATGAAATATGCCCGAAATACGATTTTTCTTTGTGACGTCATAGATGACGTCAAAACACTTTGGCATAGAAAGCGATGCCTGAAATGTTATCTACACATCATTATCTATCAGAATAACCAATAAAAAGTAGGGGTCACCATTAATTCCAGAGAGTTATGAGTGATTTAAAAATGTCAGCATTTTCTACGCGCGCAATGCGCGCGCATTTAAGTTTTTGGGGCTTGCAGGCAATATTTTGTGATTTGCTGGTCGGCAAAGGGTTCGAATTGATGTAAAAATCAGTCAGACATCCAAAACCATCGAAAAAACGACGGTATTTGGTCAGGAAAGGGGTGTGCGCAAAAAAAAACGCGCGCGTATGCGCGCGCACCAAAATGCACCAAATGACCTGAAACATATAGTACTGTTAATAAAAAGTCATTTAGAGCATTTTTATTTTTTGACGCGCCCATACACGCCAGTGGAGACGTGCACGCGCACGTGGTTTGGACCAAAAGTGGACCCATGACCTTAGCTTGACCTTTGCCAAGTTTGGTTGTTTTATTCGACGGCCGGCTCGAGATATTGCAAATATAGGTTAACTCTAGCTTTTATACAAATGACATCATAAATGACGTCACAGACGGTCTATGACATTGACATGATTGTCATGCCTAGGTATTCACATAGGACATAAGTATGCTAAGTTACAGGACTTTTGCTCTCATCATTCGTGAGATATCGTCTGCACAAAAAGTGACCACAAAGAAACACGAATAAACAAAGAAAGAAAAAAACTTCGTACAACATCTATGGTGATCTGCGTTTACGCGGATCACCAAAAAATCCCCCAATCTAAACTTGGGCTTTAATGTACTTCAATTTACATGCCCAAACCTCGAAATAATCAAGATATGTGTCAGACATCAGTTTGGCCTCTATATGTGCTGCATGAACATGCATGAAACAGCAGCTCAAATGTCAAGTTTAAATTAGGGATTGTCGCTCTAAATGGTGGCATTCGACAACTTACGAGCTTTCACAGATTGCTGGAGTGCATTGATTGGAAAATGGAGGACTTTGTATCCAGTGTGCAATTCCAAGAGTAATGATTTTATACAATACAGTGCACTCTCGATATAAAGAAGTCCTTAGGACCTATCAAATTTGTTCTTTATAACGAAATTTCTTTCTTTCAGGGTTGCAAAAACAATAAAATACAAAGGATATCCAAGATATGTGACCAGAGATTTTACTTCTTTATACTGAAATTTTGTTATAGCAGTGTTCTTTATAACGAGAGTGCACTGTAAAAGCGGGTCAAACCCTGGTCGGATCAAACTAGTTACAGCCAAAGGAGATAAGAGGAGTGATAACCTACTGATACGCGACAATATATTATACAATTTATACAATGAAACCATTTTTCACTACTCTGCAAATATGCATGGAACCCAATTATTGCACTGATGTTTGTGGAAAATGCTGACAAGTCAGCAGTCACCACAAATTAAACTGCAAACAGCAACACTTCACTGAAAAGAGAAGGCTCTGTGAAAACCCACTGTGATAGCTCTTTCAACATGTTATTGCATGTATTTTTTTTGGGGGGGGGGGAATCATTCAATATATATTGAATACATTCAATATATTCATTTGAAGTAAACACAAACATGAATTCACTTGCTAGTGTGCATGACAGGGATGCCAGAGTAAGGAAAAACGTTTTCAGGCTGTGAAGCATGAATACAAATCATATCTTCTAAGGCAGGATATCTTAAATACTTATCAAGAAAATAAATAAGACTTGATAAATCACAAATGTGTTCTTTTAGTAAAATTCACATGAATTTGTATAAATCAAATTCCATACAGACACAATGTGTTTCAATGTCCAAACAAGAGCACTGCACAACTACAAGCAAAATGCAAAGTAACTTATCCAGAAGTATCAAAGTGAAAGGACATTTTACACTGTCTTGCCTGTCACTTTTCAAAATATGTCAGCATACATTTCAATGTTCTACGCCAGAATTTATCTAGAACATGAAGAGAAAAATTGGGATTACTCATCGAACTGTACACAGAAATCTGTCGGAATAAACTATGAGACACACACAAATCCAAAATGAGAGATAAAATGTGTTCCGTATTTACAGGTATATTTATTTTCAAAACATTTCTGTGAATATTCACGTAGAATATACATCTCCAGCAGGATTGTTATTATTTCTTTTCAACACGACATAAACATGACATAGTTTACATACATGCTCCCATCCGTTCTGTCACGCTGTACCACCATCCGACACACTATCATCCAGGATGGAGAATGAATGAAATAAATACTGCATTCCATGATGAAGTATCCCATAAAAATAATCCCCAATTTGACAAAAATACAAAATTGTCATTTCTGTCGTATTGACAGAACATAATGGCTCCCCTTTTCTCTACTGATAACTTATTTTTACAAGCTGGAAGTTTTCATGGATTCAATGTTCACTAAAACAAGTGGAAACAAATGATTTGTCTCAAAACAGATGCATACACTTACTGTACATGTGCACACAGTACGCATAGTATTGTCTAGTGAGTTCTGATACATGTACATGTACTGGTAAAATCATTTGAGCACATATTAGTTTGATCACTTCTTGCTTGCCACTAGCTCAAAACAGTGGATTTACATCTCACAATGCCCCAGCGGCGTGCTGTGGGCCAGCCACATTTTCAACTGACTGTTTGACAATACCTAACCAGCTGGCAACCAAGAGCTGGCTGCAGTGCCTTATCTTGGTTCGATTGGCTGGATTTGTGTGTGAAAACCAAGGTTAAAAAGATGAGTAAAATTTCCAATATGGCCATTATGGCCATTTATTTGCACACTTGTACAATCCAAGCCCCAAGGATGGTTTATATTCACACAGTGGCTAGTGCTAACAGAGGTGTCAATCCTGAGGGGCAGAAAGGGGGGGGGGGGGCAACGTAATGCCAACATTTGTTTGAAAATCAGCGCAAGGCACTACAAAACCATTCAAGTTAACATAAAAATAACCTCATTATAAAGAGGACCTAAAAACCATGACAGTTACCTTGTTATATCAGGTTTCTCACTATATCACGGTACAGAAACAAAGAAATATAGAGAGTTGGGACCTGCAAAATGACCTTGTTATGACAGGATTTTGTTATATCCGACCTCTTTATATCGTGGTTCCACTGTACTAAACATACACAATCTACAATTTTGCCATTCTAAATTGCAATTTTGCACACATGTTGACATTTTTCCTACTATCTCCACCCCTCCCCCCCCCCCCCCATTCTGAAAAAATGGTCACCATAGTTGTGTGCTAGCACATACTGAGTTGGTCGATTGAGTCCATAATGTCAACTTTTTCCTACACTGCATCACAAGAAATTGACTTATCACTGGTGTCTCTAGGTGGCGCTGTGTATTGCAAATCCATCATACTGTTACTTAAACCTACATATCATCACTGGGCTATTAAAACCTCATATCTCAAAAAAACAAACTTTTCAGGAGAGCAAACATTCTTACTACACAACAAATTATGTGCGAAGGCTGTGTTCTTTGAACTTGGACCATATCTGATAATCAATTATGTTTTAACTTAGATATGCAACTCATGTGGTAATTAGAAGACAAATTATGCCTTAAGCTGCACATTAATCAAAGTCATTTTCACGAAAATTTGAGATAAAAGGTTTTATCAGCCCAGTGACAATATGCTGATGACAAGCTTACTTCCTCATAGCACTCATCTATGAATCTACACTCAGCTCGAAACTACATGGCACAAAAGTTCACACACTGACAACAGAACTTATGCATAAAGGCAGGAAAATACTTACGGTTGTAAACTGTACTTTTCAAACTGTGTGTAGCTGCTTTTAGAAGAGGGATTTGTGTTTCACACACTGCCCATCAATTCATCTGATCCAGTCTACCTTAAATTTGGTCAGCTGTTTAATACTTCACCATTCTTAATCAGTCGAATGAGTCTCGGCAATTCCTTACACTGAAGTGCTAATAACAGAATACTGTCAGAGACAGCAGGTTTTTGTTTGCCCAACAATATTATACCATGTTATCTGTATTTCATCTGAAGGAGAAGCATAATCACCCTTATCAGCTTGAATTGTTTGTGCTGTCGTTCCTCGTCTCAAACTTGTATCTGCTGACATGGCATTGAGGTGTGTTGTCACTTGTTCAGCTGCCAACAAAGCAACTTTTAATGATTTGCTTGCCTCAAAATGATATATCAATGAATTACGCTGAGACCAATGATAATATCAAAATTCATACTCTTCACCTCTTACAAAGCCAGGGCAGCAAAGTCAAATTTTATGAAAATGAGAATGAAGACTGTTCAAAGGTTCAAAGTTCAGGTTCAAAGTGAATAAAACCTCATTCACAGCTGTTTTGAGATTGCATTATTCAAAACAATTACAGTGCACTCTCGTTATAAAGATCACTGATATAACAAAATTTCATTATAAAGAAGTAAAATCTCTGGTCCCATATCTTGGATTTCCTTTGTATTTTATTGTTTTTGCAACCCTGATATAAAGAAATTTCGTTATGTTATTCATGTATCATTGAGTAATATATGCTGATCAACGCTTGATCAGAAATCCACGCCAGTGAAGTTAACCAGTGCTATGGAGAGATGGGAGGATTTCAACAAGTTCAGCAATGAGTGATTGAAGGCTACAGCCATCGTCTGACATCTTGAGTAGCATTATTCACACGTCAGTAAATTGGCTTGTCCAAATGTAATAACACTGTAATTATCTTTCAACACTATGACTTTACAACAGATTGTACGTTTAAATGTTAAGTTTTCCCCAACATTAATGTGGATTCAGTGAATCAAAAACATTTTTAGAAATCTAACATTGAAAGTTTGGACAAATTTGGTTAAGTCATACAAGAAATATATTGCCCTCTGAAGATGACAATTCTGCTTTAGTCCGTGACGTGATACCAGTACAATTCTGCATTTGACATTCCTTATCGATATTTTTCAGAAAAATTTAAATTTGATCTCATTGTTTCTTAGGTATGCGAGGGTCAAGATGGATCTGCATGCCTCTTACAAGTTGTGAGGTCAATTGCTTTGTTGATAGCCCAGAAATGGAAAATTTATGAAAATGTATATTCAAAGTCAATTGAGAGTTGTTCGGGTTTGATATCAGAGAATGATATCTACAAAAGACAATTTACAGATTTACTCATTCTTTAAAAAATCATATCTCTTGAATGACTTACTGAAATTTGCTCAAACTTTCAATGTTGGATAAGTACGTACAAATGTTCTGAATTCACTGAACTTGACATTAATGTTTGGGGACACTTCTCCTGTAAGTTCTCAGTTAACGATCCGCAGGGCCCAGGTCATATTATCCAGTGAGACACAGATCGCTGCTTTGAGTCGCTTGAGTGTCACTGTCGACCAGAGGCAAACGACAGAATCGAGACAAATATTTATGATGTCCTCTCCATTAAGAAATTACTTCATATTCAATTTCCAAGACAGCTCATTTCAATGTTCGAGTTCTCAAGTCTCTTAAATTCTTAGTAGAGAAATCAGTTCCTTTGTCAAGTTTAAAGACTGCAGTCTTTGGGCACAGCTTATTTCAATGTGTGAGTTCAAATCTCTTGAATTTTTCAGGACTGTAGAATGATGCTTTCACAACTCGTCCACCGAAGTATCGGCCATTTAAATCCACAACAGCTGAAAGAGAATAAAAGACAATGGTTTTTATTAAAGGCAGTGGATCTCATTTGCAAACATCCCCGCAGACCAAGAAAAGATAACTCATGCCCGTAGGCTATTGATGAAGGGCATGTCTGTGAAATCTGGGGGTCAGTGATAGCGTAGAATTTGAAAAATGCAAAAGAAAAACAATGACCGTTTAGTGTACGTTCTATGGTAGGATTTTTTTTCTCGCGAGAAAAAAAATCAAATCTGAGTCTAACGGTCACTATAATTCCACTAAAAAACTGAGTTTCTAGCCCCTATATTTTGCTAAGAGCTTCCCAGATGACATTTTCTTCTAAATGCCATTGTAATTTACCTAATTATAATTTTTAGGCGGTGCAAAAAGAGATCCCCCGCCTTTAATAAATGGAACGTTTTGCCAGAGAGAATTAAAGGCATTGCCAACAATGTTCCCAGTTAAAATCTGAGCTACATGATTCCCCATGTCACTAGCTTCTCTGATACAGTCTAAAAATTGAAGCCTGAAAAATTTGCCGTTTGAAGACGATCATTAAGTGGCTTTTAAAAAGTGAAAATCATTTTAGAGTCATTCAGCTTTCCCCCATAGACTACTGTGTTGCAGAATGTGCCAATTTGTATCTGCACATATGTGTATAGTAACAGCATAACTGTCCAAATTTTGTGTTTCCAGTTCTATATTTGCCATTCAAACACTGTCAGATATGTCAGAGTAGCAAGTTCAACGAATTTTTTTTTTTTTTTAATGGGTCTTTCCACCAGTGTCTAATATAGCATTTTAAACCCTATTTTAACTAGGGCCTATTTTCGACCGGGTTTTCACCTGGCGGGGGGGGTCAATTTGACCCCCCCCCCCCCCAGTAGTCTTCCGAGCCGCCAGGATCGCCCGACGCTGCTAAAATTTGCGTTTGCGCATAGTGACCGGATGTTAAAACTACATGACGTATAGTAAAATTTTCAAAAAAAAATATTTTTTCTATTTTAAGTAATGTAATTATGCAAATAAGTGGTATGAAATTTTGCTATTCGGCTATAACCTCACTAAAAACAGCTAGTAGAATGCAATTTTTGGTGAAGGAATATTCATTGGACATTCTAACAATTATCTTACAAAAACGTATGCGGAACTTGAAATTAATTTCTTGATGGTATTTTATTAGTATTTTGTTGAATTTTCTTACGATATATTCTTTGTTTTTCGACCTTTTGTTTTCTATTTGTTTTTCGATGAAATTTGTGGGGACACTTTTTGCGATATTCCAAACAGCATAAAATTAATTCATTTTCAACTAGTAAAAGCAAAAATAATCATACATTTATGATTTATGGCAGAAAACACAATTTCCATTGGTTTTGTACACAAAATCACGTTTTTGAGCAATTTTTGGGTTGACATGCATGTATAAAAAGTCGCGCAGCGTCGTAACGGTGCGTCCGATTTTCGCGAAAACAGTCTCAAAAGATGCGCAAGACTTGAAAGTAAAAAGTCGGCGATCGACGCGGCGAAAAAATTTTGCGCGGCGGCGTGGTCGCGAAATTCGTCGAGGGGGGGTCAAATTGACCCCCCCCCCAGTTAATATAGGGTAAAGATGCAAAATAATTTTTGCTGTTCATGTCTGTATTATCAAATTAATGATAAACACAGAGATGAACAGCAAAAATTATTCTGCAATGGTTCTCATGTCTTACATAAATTTCTGAATAAAATCAAATATGATTCACTCTTTAAGCAAGTAACATTGTTGCCTCACTAGGACAATAACTTTAACAGCATTTGGGGGTTAGAGGACTTCAGAATTTGAACAAAATACTATTATTAGAATTCAAGGGCTTTTCAAGGACCTTCAAGGAGTAATTCTAATCTATTCATTAAAAATGTGAGACAGTCAAGGTGTGAATTCCAGGTTTCTTCACCACAAATTATCAAAAA